>CM039611.1:21974654-22107271 GCA_022457205.1 Saccharum spontaneum
ACGCTATCCAGATTTGAGTTACTCAAAGTAAGTCCCACATCTATGTTTCAATCAACAAGACCGTTGAGTTAAAAGTGATTACAAATGAAGAATTATAGGAAGGAGATCAGTAACCATAAATTCACAAACACATCGCTGCAGCTTGATTTCTGTATTTTTCTTTCTACTTTATCTATACTGCAAATCCTTTTCTTAGACAGATAAGCATAATGGGGCGAGGTAAAATCTAGATCAACATGTTCTATTATTGGTCGCTACACGTTGCAGGGTATCCAAGAAGCTGAGAACAGGAATAACAATCAGAACCAATAGCTGTAGTAGTACATGAGAAAACAGATCAGCCAGGCAGGTTAGCATGCTCTGTTCAAGATCTCCAATGTTTTTATTGTTTGCATAGTGCTTCAACAATAGATCACGGAAAGGAAGACAAAAATGAAGTGCCTGAAACAGGACACAGTGAGATCCAACATTATGAGGCAAACAACATCCAAAACCTCTTGAACAGAGGTGGTTGCACTATATGCGAAGCAAATACGATGAAAATGGAACTATAACAATCTTCCCAAAGTCAGCACCATCAAGCAATCAATCAGTGAAACAAAGATTGGCAGCCAACATATGTTAGCATAGTCATTAACAACAGGGAAAATGGTAGACTGATAGAAAGGAGAATTTCGGTAACCTAACAGAGGGAAACTATCACCACATTATTTTCATGAGCAAAGGACGGTAACTGATGTACCAATGCACCCATTTGCAGAGTAGATCTTTAATCTTATCCCTGCAACTCAAACACAACAAAGAACATATATTAAAAAACTATTTTGTGAATGTATGTGATACGAAACCAATTGATTAGATCTAGGAGCCAACAGTCAGTAAGTTACCTGACCATCATTATTAAGAATCATGTCTTCCCTACCCTTGCCAACTTCTATAGAAATATCAAATGGTTGACGTGCTGGAAACTGTACCAAAAAAGAGGATGAGAAGACATTAGCTAAATTGTAGAAATACAAAATGGTTGACGTGCTGGAAACTGTTCCAAAAAAAAGATAAGAAGACATCAGTTAAATTGCACCACAAAAGAAAACTAATGGATGCTTATTTACATGCATACTGAAGGAAGACATTGAGACAGTAAGTAAATTTGATCACCTACGTTGATATGACAACATTACCTCCATGTGACTCATGTACATGAGTAGCTCTCCACTTGGGGCCTTTGGCTGTACATGAAGAAAGTACTCCACAAGTAGTTGAAGGATCAAGAACAGTGTGGTAACGCTAAATATAAATGACCAAGTAACCTGATAGAGTGCATGTGTACACCAAGCCTATCAAGCTGCAAAGATAACACCTGTTAAGGTGTAACACAAAGCGCTGAATTAACGCAGAGTTAGCGCCGAATTGCCACACTACCATTCTGTTAAAAGTTTCAGAAAGTTACCTTTTTATTGTTGTCTGCTGCAATATCCCCTTCTTCCAAAATTCAAACTTTTTACTACTATCAAATTTGCAGTGTGGCAGCAGCAACATGCAGTCTGAACTCAAGATCAAATTTGTGATGAGACACTTAAATGATCGCTCCGAGATTAAACCCCCAATAGAGAAATAAGATGGCAAATGCAAGGTTGTCTAGTATGTCTTTTTGTTCAGATAAAAAATGTCGGTTATTTTATTGCATTGTTGATCTTACAATGAATCTATTGTGTATTTACTTTACTGTGTAGGCGTCATTGACTAAATCAACAGACAGATAACAAAAGGGCACATAAATTCCACTTCAATGGCATCTGTGAAGGATTAAGTAATCAATTATCGAATAAGAAATGAAATAATTCTAATCTACCACTTTTCAACCAGGCACCATTTCAATTCTTCAACGAGTTGATCATGGTCCATTGTTTCTGTCTTGATTTGCTTTCTATCAGAATTCCTATAATTGCCTTGACTGTAGACTTTGGTCAGTGGCACAAGGCACAAGTGCACAACTCGCTTCAATGTGCTTCTAATCTGTGCCGCTAGGTTCTTCTCCTCCAAGTTTTCTTTCCCATAGCCATGCTACTCATGACCTCTGTCTTCTGGCATGACTTGATTCAGCATACTTTTGAGGACTACATCATGGTCATAATTTTGGGTCACAATAATAGTTGCCCGAAGTCAAATATATTGATGACCTCTAAATCCAATAATGGACAGTGATGTCCTTCCTGCATCAGGTATTCAGGTTTATGTACCCACTTCTCAAGATTCTCCATGCTAGTCATCAACCCCACAGGTTCCTTCATACCGATGAGCTGACCGCTAGCGAGATGATGCGGCTACCCGCTCCGGCACACGCTAGGCCTCGAGACATTTTGCCGTTGGTTATTGCAAGAGGGCTTTGCTGACAGTGGCACGATGAGCTACAACAGCACTGAGCTCATCAGGTGCTAAGTAGATTTAGCACAGCTGGATGTACTGTTGCTGTGAATCAATTGAATAGATGGCCCAATATTTTTTTGAGGAAAATAGATGCCCCAATATTAATGAGGTTTGCTGAAAAACAAAATTTGCACAATGATATGGACAACTAATCTGCCTACCAGAAATCAGAATAATCAGCATCTCATTCTTGCCCATTTATTACCTTTTTGCAACATGGCCAGCCAATCCACAGACACATTCATGTCCCAAATTCAGAAAAGCAAAGCATGCAGAGCATTCGTCTGCTTCAACCTCCACCTTGGATGTGCCACATTCTTCTTCATTCTTCCCCTTGTCACAAATTTAGAAAAGCAGAATGAAAGAATGTTCGCCAGTTAATTAGAAAAGATATTTACAGTAATATGAAGCGGGCTATTTTGATCATCAATCTATAGTTAAGGTTGAAGTGAATGCAGATTCTATTCGCAGTCCCAGTTTGTGCAGAAATCCAAGTGGCACTCCCTGAAAATCATCTCTAAAAAAACCCAACATAGAGTGCCTGCTAAAAAAGTCAAACAAAATCGGATAGCAAGCATTCAAGCAACACCACTCTGTGAGATCCTCGAGCCGGCGGAGGACGCTGATGAGGCTAGCCATCGCGACTCCATCGAGGAGCGCCTCCGGGTCATCCTGCTCACCTAGTAGCATGTACAGCTCCAGATCCGAGGGCCTGGGTTATCTTCCTGCCCCGAGCGAGGGAGAAGAGGCGGTGAGAAGGGAGAGGAGGTGGCGGCGTTCAGGCTTGGCTTCTCCCGATGGCGGCGCGCTGGGATCGCGGGGGCTCATGCGTTCGGCGAGGGCGACAATGGCGCGAGTGCGACGGCGAGGGCGACAACGGCGCGGGTGCGACAGGGAGGGAGAGGAGGCGGCGGCGTTCAGGCTTGGCTTCTCCTGACAGCGTTGCGCTGGGATCGCGGTCGCAGGGGCTCGTCCGTTTGGCGAGGGCAACGACGGCGCGAGTGCGACAGTGAGGGAGAGCAGGTGCCGGCATGGGCGGGCACGGCTGCACGAGGAAGAGGGATCTCGCGAGGGAGGAGACTGAGGCGATCGCGGGATGCAACTCCAATCTTTCCTAATGGGCGAGGCACGCAGGCGCGGTGGACGCGGCTTCAATCTTTCCTAATGAGCAAGACATGCAGGCGCGGTCCCACCTGGCGGCGCATGAGGTCGGAGGAGGCGGCAGACGGACAAAGTTCGCACGAAGAGGAGGCAGACGGACGAAGAATTTTGTCGCACCAAAAAAACTATCCATTTTTTGTTCTTTTTAGTTGTAGGAGATACAGAGTACATAATAATAATATAATAATAACGGTAATCGACCAGGTTTTCAATTTTGATATTAAAAAAATTCCGCCATAAAGTATGCACATGAAGTATGCTTTATTAAAAAACAGACAAATATTAGCTTGATTTATGACTACACATCTATTGAATAGAAAATATGAGTTTAAAGTTATACTCCATCTGTCCCTAAATATCTGTCGTTTTCGCTTTCCGATAAATAATTTTGATTAAATATATATTAAAAATATTAATATTTATGGTAAATAATTAGCATCATTGGAAAGATCTTTAAATCTATTTTTTTAATAAATTTATTTGGAGATACAAATGTTGCACGTATTTTCTACAAATCAAATCAAACTTATGACACGCATACCAACAATGATAGTTACTTACGGACGGAGGGAGTATACCACATGAATTAGTGTATTACAAAATTTCATATTTTTCTTTTGGCCACCATTGAAATTCACGAAATTTTGGCGAAATCACGCCAAATTTTTGAACCCTGAATCGACCCTAGAAAGAAAAAACGTGTTCGGTCTTTGGAGTGGAGAAATTCTAATATGATAGCTTATGATGTACTACCTCTGCCCAACAAAAATAGCATACTACCTCTGCCTAACAAAAATAGCATTCTAGTTTATCTTAAATCAAGTAATTGTAAGTTTGATCAAGTTTATTGTTTATACCAAAACTCATCAAACATCTAAGCACGCTACATACAACAAATACTCCTCACTTTGCTCGCTACGTAAACCAGCTTGAATGACTTTGGTCTGCCTTTGATTGATGATTGTCGAACGTACACCAAGAATGATACTTGTCACACTTTCATGGTGAAGGGTAAAGTTTCTTGCTGGATAAACTAATCAAACACAAACGTCATCATATGCGGTGGAATGAAATTCACTCTATTGCATGTTCATTTCATATTCGGAACAATACATTGTCAGAGAATACATATAGGGAAGGATGTCTTTGAATTTCCCTCTATACTCTCCTTTAACCCTTGGTCCTTAAATTACAAGGGTACATCGGTCATTTACAAACTCAACTTAGTCCTCCGATGTGGCTAGGACAATTGATAGGCTTCCCTTGTGGGAGAAAATCCTCGCTGGCAGAGCCTTCGCCATTCAAGCCTTCGGGAGCTTCATTCGATTCTTGTCATTGGCCGAAGACGATTAGTCATCTACTCATCTTCGATCCCACGTAATAGCTAGATTCAGGATCATCATCGTTCCTCTGCCTTCGTGACTAAAAGGTTCTAAATGGTTAGAGGGTGGTGAATAGCCTATAAAAATTTCTATAACAATACTTAAGCCATGTGGTTAGACAATTAAGTGGCAAAACGAATGTTGCGCTAGCCTACTAAAAATGCAAACCACCTATCCACAATTCTAGTAGCTATGATCTCTATTGCACACAAGGGCTAAGTCACTACTTACTAAGTTAGTGAGCTCTCAAAGACTAACTAAAGAGCCTCATTAACTGTAACAGAACCGACCAAATTATAAGAACGTAAGTACAAAAACAATCACCGAAGTGATCAAATTTCTGTACTTAAGCTCCCATAATCCCGGTAGTCCGGAAATCTCGAGGGATTTCAAACAACTTTCGACATACAAACCAAGTTCGTAGTGATTCAACACAACACATCATTGTCACAACATTTCACAAGTGGCATTCGGATTACATCCATCGGAGCTCAAAATAAAACATTACAAACCAAGTTTGTTTTGCGGAAGCAACATAGTTTAGCACATAACTTCATAGTTTCAAATACTGTGCCAGAGTAACGGCCATGTCCCACAAAAGCATCTTCAGATAAGGAAACTAGTAGAGACCGCGTCCAACGGTCTAGTCTTCATCCCCAGCTGGGAGAAGGCAATACTTGCAGCAACCAAAGTAGAACTGATCATCTGCAACAGGTGGAAAATAAACTCTGAGTACGAGAAGGTACTCAGCTAGACTTACCCGTCAAAAACTAGAAATAAAGTGACACCAAGGATCATGCAAGGCTGATATAAGTGGGGCTAGCTTAACAACATTTTGCATAAAAGCTTAGTACAGATAAGTAATTATTAATGCTTAAGCATCAAGTTAATCATCATGAACCTGTCATCTAGGTTAGCACATGTACTAGAGCACTCACTTTATTAGGAGCAAACAATATTAACCATAGCAGGTGTAATAAAGGTTGTCATCATCATATCATCATTCCTGAACCATCAAGTTATTTAGTGAGATCTACGTTAGAGATAATCCCATCAAGTTCTCACTAACCAGTGAGAGACGGCGACTCGAATCGAATTACAACTCAGCTGAGGGGGTATTCCTAACTCTCACCCTGGCATACTTTGCAAAGATAGCCGTGGATCACCTTTGGTACAACTCAGGAACCAACTTCGTGGGTTTGGTCAGCGCCCGCACTCTCAGGGATTACCCTTCTGCCAGAACGATCAGGACTTTTAACTTACCTGCCCTTGGACTCACGCCTACGGCTCCCTTCTGAGGCGCACTTTATACTTACCGACTCCCAGCATGAGTTGAGCTACTCGGCTTCGTGGTCGGTCTCCAGACCCGGCCAACTAAGAGAGAGGCATGCGTTCAATATGAACAGGAAAGGCTCTAAGAATCGGTCCTTAATCGACACAGACGGAGTCACTGCAAACCGGCAATCCTCTACCCGGTCTTTTATTCAAATTAAGACAGGTTCTTTTCCACGATAGCAAATATAGCCAACCGTGCTATATGTATATTCCTATAGCTCGTAGGTGACAGGAAATCACCTGACTTCTACCGCATTAAAGCAGGGCTAAACATCTACACGAGCCTGAGCTACTTAGGATTCAGGGTAACAATATCTGGACAAGGATGGGATAACCAATGCAACAAGTGTTTTCATCCAACACCTAAACTTAATGCAGCAATATATATAACAATAATACTTTAATTGCATTTCAGAAATTAGGAGGCTTATAATGCTCCAGGGCTTGCCTTTCACAAAGTTGCACGGGCGATGGTCCGGGCACTCAACGGTGACCTCCTCGTCTGGCACTTCTCCTGAAGGCTGCACCTCCTGAACTTTCGGCGTTGGCTGCTGCTCCTCGTTCGGCTCCTCGAATTCCAGCAGTGTTACTCCTTCTGACACACCTATTGCATGTATATGCACAAGATAAATATCATTGATGCATAAGGAATGACATGATGCTCATGATGAATGGATAGCAGCAAGTAATTATTTAATCCAAAATATTACTGGACACTCGTTTACTGAGTACCAATAGCTCTATTCAATTCACTTTAAACGCAAGCATGTTAATTCCTTCTAAAGAGCAAGGTTACACATACCTAATTTGCATAACCTAAGATACAAGTGTTCATCTTCGGTTAAAGTCCTAACACCTGTACCTAAACCTTTCTTAATCAATTTAAGCATCTAATAAAATCACAAAATACTTATATAAAGTAAACTATACTTAACGGAAAAACTCAGGTTTCAATCAGCATGGACAGTTCAGAAATAATTTCATTCCAGGAGCTACCCAATTCCAAATGATATGCAAGAGGACAATCTGGAAAGTTTATGAAATTGTATATATTTAATTTATAAACATCTCAGCATGATTTCATCATTTACTAGGTTGAAATAGCACATGTACAGAAACTATCCTAGAAGACAGAGAGCACTTCTAAAACTGAACCAAGCTTAGAACAGCTTTCATTTCTAAACTATAAGTCCAAATATCACCAAATTTTACCAGCAACTAGTTCGTGAAGTTTTTAACAACTTTGTTATAGTTCCCCAAGCATGAAAGTATCATTATCATTGGTTAATTCTCTTAACTAGCAAATCTGTTCAGAAATGGCAGATTCACTAAATTAAATATTTAGTGACGATTCAAAAGCACAATTGGACCAAACCAAGTTTACCAACTTGTTGTGCATATCAAAGGAACATCAGAAAGTATAGTGCTAACTTCTAAATAAATTATTTAATATTCTTTTAGAATTTATTTAGTTAATTAGGTGATTAAAGCAACATACACTAAAACTATATATAAAAATCTACAAAAATTACAGTAGCCACCTCATGCTTCACATAGGCTACCATAAAAATTTCCAATCAATTGGATAAGCAGAACTTGATATATAAAAAATAATAGATGACATGTCTATTTCTAGCATAAATAGGAAACCCTATTGAAAAGTATCAAACAATAGATTTCATATTTTTCGTAGCATCTTTCTAACATAAGAACAACACTCACCAAGTTTCACCCTTACTGGATTTATAGAAAAATTATGAAAATTCACACAAGATCCACTCATGCAAACAAGAGAAATACCTAACTCCTATATACAGTGTCCAAAATGTATGAAAATTTAACTACAAACTATTCATGATATAAACAGTACACCATAAAAATTTCATACCATTTGGAGCTACACAGAAAAAGATATAATTACCCCTATTTTCCATATGATTAAAAGAGATAATTAGTAACCATATTTTGTGTAACAGAACATGGCATATATTATATTTTTAATAAAAACTAGACACTACCAGGAACTCAACAAAATTTGAACCATAGCATTTGGATCTACCAATCAAGAGATATACATTTTTGAATCTATACATAATTCTGTGAAAAAGGATAAAAGAAAAACAATTCCTGGAAACCCTAACAGCCTACTGGGTCGGCCCGGGAAATTGCCGCGGCCCAGAGACACGTGCGCGCAGCCCAGCTTCGCAACACAGGAGCCCGCGCTGACAGGCCGACCCCACCTGTCAACGGCACCAAGGCAGAGGCGATGGCCGGGCGGCGCTAGCTCACCGGCGACATGCTTTCCGGTGAAACCGACCCCGCCATCGTGATCTCCGTGTCGCCCCGCACCTAGGCACCCTTTTCCCCCAACCCTACTGCACCGAACCTCCCTCGCCGTCGTTCATGGCGGACGACGGAGGGTGGCTCGCGTCGATGGCCGCGAAAACGGACATCGTAACATGAACCAGCGACACGGTGACTTTCCTCACCTCACCACGAATCGAATGAACTCAAGGTTGGGTCACCTGAAGTCTCGACGCGGCCTGACCACTATGCATGGTGGCACGGTGGCGACTCCGACCTCAGACGCGGCGGCGTTCCCCGCCATTGGATCGATTTCACCTAGTAGCGTCTTCGGGACAGCTGGCTCTACTACTACGACGCGCGGGACATGACTCCAATCGAAGATTGAGCAAGCAAGCACAACGAACACGAAGCTCGACGCCACGGTATCCATGGCGGCGCGCCCAGTGCGGTGGCTCGTTTCGGCGAGCCCGGTACGGTAGCGACTAAAATGATAGGTCCTACAGCTTCTACCCGACTCAAGGGACACGAAACAACCCCTGCGGAGCATAGAGAAGCACGGGATTGCTCTGGCCACAGTGGACCACACGGTGAGCGGAGCTCCGAGCATGGCGGTGGAGGAAATGGCCGCTTACGCTTTTCCTTCGACTCGGCCGGCTCAGCTAAGGGGTGTAGCGCGTGGAGGAGGTGGTGGCGGAGAGTTTGGCTAGGCCAATCGGAAATTGGTGCAGTGGTGACGGAGTTGAGCGTGGGGGAGCTCGCGACGGCGCAAATGGCGGTGCGCCTGCCTTGCTGGTGGGAGGGAGAAGACGAGGACGATGGAATGGAGGGGAGCGGGGTCGTCCTGGTCTTCACAGTGAGCTCGCGCGCGACGTGGAGTCGCTCGGCCGGGCATGCACGCCACGCGGTGGCCGATCTCTGCGCGCGGTCGGCCACGCCGCTCACTGTTGAAGTCTGAACGTGACTGAAACGGCGCCTAGTAACATGTCTGACAGAGCCATTTCAACGATTCATAACTCGTAATCCTGCTAGAGTTAGTGGTAGGTGTTAACAACAAAATTGTAGAGCTATGTGTGGACAACAATAGTGTCAATTGGAGTTTGGACTGGTTCGGCCTAGATTTGAAACTACAGAGCCCTAAAGTGGGGTACATCGAAACTGTAATTCAACTCGGGACTTAGAAAATTTTCTGAGTCTGGAATTAACATGGATACCTGACTTGTGGGCCCTATTTGAGCATGTTATAACCATTTTCATGAGATGGTCATATTGATACTTTTGTTCCTTGACAAATTAGCTACAACTTTGGTGAAGGTTGCACATCCATGCAAGGTCTCTAGGTTAGACTTTTTAATCAGTCAAACAGAGTCACTCTATAGGCCATTCTAAAGTCAAACCTCACCTAGAGGGCAATTTAGTCATTTTGGTCCACATGAACAATGTTCCATCAACTACCCTAAGTGTAGTTAAGGTGTATTAGACCAAAATTAACCACTCTACCCAAGTGCTACACCCACTTCCAATTATCACATGTGATGAAACAACAAACCATTCCCAACAATCAAGTATGAACAAACATAATAGAGAATGTTGCATATACATGTTTCAGTAACATTTACATGATGAGATGGATGATATGCATGTTTATGAAATGAAATGCAATTTAGTGTAAGCCAAACACATAGGGTGTTACACTAACCAAACTAACAAGACACAAGCTAGCTCTCAAAACTAGTTACACTAAAGAGCTTAATTACACTAGAATGTAAATACAAGAGAGGTAGGAGGGTTATACCGCCGTGGCAAGTGATCAATCACAATATATCAATGAATACCAAAGAAATCCTCGAAGACAAGATGACATAAGATTTTTCTTCCGAGGTTCACTTGCTTTCTGGCAAGCTAGTCCCCGTTGTGGCGATTCACCTACTTGGAGGTTCACGCACTAATAGGCATCACACTCTGAAAGGTCCTTGTTTGATTTTGGTAATTGAGTGACAACTTAGGTGGACTAATTGTGTTTATGTGAGATACACAAGTGATTAGTCCATAGGTACATGTGTGTAAGCAACATATGCCATGGAGGTGGAAATGGCTTGGAGATGTTGCAAAGCTTGCACATATGATGATGGAGGAGCTTATTGCATATGAGACATAGCATGGAGTCATGTGATTAAGGTGGAGAAGATCAAGATGAGGCTTGCCTCGACGGACTGGTTGCAAGTGTGAAGGGCAAGTCAGAGGCCTTGAAGCGAGGGACCGCGTGTGACAGTGAAGCTTGAGCAAGACTTGGCGCTGATGGACCGACATGAAGAGCAAGTGAAATCAAGATCGATGAACCAATATGATCATGTGATGATATGAAGTGGATCATATCATTGTTGATCATGTTGGTGCATGTGTTGCATCAACATCGAAGGAGATGGAATGGAATGCGCAAGGCAAAGGTATAACCTAGGGTATTTTATTTCATCGGTCAAAGGTTGTATAGAGAAGTGCATGACCGGGTTTAGGATAGATGGCCGTACTATCAAGAGGGACAAACTTGTTTGCATATCGGTCATCTAGTGCCACTCGAGTGATCTAACTATGCATCGTTTCTAGAATCGAGTGGCGTGACAAGTTGAGTGGCTAATCCTTTGAAAAATGGTTATGAAAATGCTAACACACATGCACATGGTGGTGTACACTTGGTGGTGTTGGCACATTTACAAAGGAGAAGATGTTGGAGTTGAAGTGGATCAACTCGGTGGAGAAACGAAGGCGAAACAACTCACTAGAGCTGACCGGACGCTGGACCGGACGCTAGTCCAGTGCGTCTGGTCAGTGGTGGAGCTGCACGCGGCCTTGGCCTCACTGACCGGATACTGGGTCACTTTGTGACCGGACGTGCAGGGGCCACGTCCGGTCAATGCTGATGTACGGTGATGTCATGACACGAGGTACAACAGTGGCACGTGGCAGCTGGAAAGTGACCGGACGCTGGGTGAGCGTTAGGTCACGCTCGACCTGATGCGTTCGGTCATCGGTTGGCCCTCTCGGGACCTCTCTGGAAACGACCGGATGCCACGTTGTTTAGCATCCGGTCATCAGCGTCTACGCGTTCGGTCAGTTGATGGCTACACGTGCGGGGGCACGAGCGGACGTGGGTAGCAGAGTCAGGTCGGCGATCGGTGCGTCCGGTCATGTCGACCGTTGGGATCAGGCGGCCATGTTTGAATCCAAGCGCCACGTGGACGGCCAGGAGTGACCGGACGCTGGCCGGGCGTGTCTGGTCACACCAAAAATTGCCCAGTGAAGGGGTAATGACTCTATTTGACCGTGGGGTTATAAATAGAAGTAGTGGCCGGCCTACCTTGGGAATATGTTGCCCTTATGTGTGCTTCGTTTGAGAAGCCTTCAACTCACTTATGCTTGCTAGATTGTGAATCAATAAGCGAGTGAGTGATTCTAGTACGATTGCATCGTGAGGTTGCATCGAGTGGCACTAGGTGTTCATGTTGCAAGCCGGTGGTGCTTGTTACTCTTAGAGGTTGCCACCTCCTAGACGGCTTGGTGGCTTGTGGCTCCGTCGAAGCTTGCAAGAAGATTGTGCTCACCCCGCGGAGATCGTGAAGAGCAACTCTAGTAGCGTGTGTCATTGAGCTACCACACTTGTGGTAGGTTCTTGCGGCATCTTTGGGAGGCTCAGTTGTGGATACCGATTAGCCACCGAACCACGAGATGTTAGTCAACACAATGGGGACTAGCTTGGAGGCAACCAAGTGAACCTCGGTGAAAAATCGTGTCAACTTTGTGTATTTCTTCATGGTGGTTTGCATCCTCTCTATGCAAGCTTGTATTTACATTATATACATAGTGCTTGTGTAGTTGCTCTTGTAATTAGTTTGCTTGTGTAGCTAGCTAGTTACCTTCTTGCTTGTGCAGCTAGAAGTATCCCCTTTGCGTGGCTAATTTGGTTTGTGTAACCTTGTTAGTCACATTGCTTAGTTTGTGTAGCTAAGTAATTTACGCTCTCTAATTTAACATTGGTTGCCTTGTTATTGAGCATTGCTAGTGAGCTTAGGGGCTTTGTGCTTTTGCTTACTAGTTGTGTAGGAGTGCATAGGTTTGTGTGACCTTGCTATAGAATTATTTAGGTGAGCTCTTGCTAGGCTTGGCACATTAGTTGCTTAATTAGGATATTTGTAAGGTGCTAGAGAACTTAGATAGAGGGGTGTAGTCTTGGCTAGATCGGTAGTTTTAATTCCTCTCTTGTTTCGGTTAGCCTATACGATTAAGTTTTAGAAAGGACTATTCACCCTCCCTCTAGTCCGCCATCTCGACCCTTCACACTCCTATCCCGCAACCGGGTGCCACACAACCAACACAAGATGGGGATCACACAAGCCACGCGTAATCCACTAGAGTTTCCTTTGGCGCTCCGCCGAGGAAGGCACAAAAACCCCTCACAATCACCAACTCTTGTCAACACATGTAAGAATGACCAAGAGAGTAAGCCAAACACGTCCAAGCTCTATTTATAGAGCCCTCGAAAAGTTATAGCCGTTATGCCCTCGAGGAGGTCCGGACCAAGGTTTCAGACCATCTACAGTGAAGGTCCGGACCCTAAGATGTTGGCATGTCGCCACGTATCACCTGTTCAACTACAACCCTTACATCCCAACGGTTACTAAAGAACCGTGCTATCTGCGTGGAATAGGACCCTCCAACCGGACCTAGAAATGGACCAACTCAACTCTGGGTTCGCATGTACACAGAGAGGATCCAGAGAGGAAAAATACTTCCGGACCCGATCCAGACTCAACTTCTAGACCGACACCTGAGTCCGTCGCTCCCACCAGGAAAACCCGCGAGCGCTGCGTGTCCTCGGCCTCCTATCCATGAACGAGCGGACCCACGAGGGCTAGTTTTGGACCCACGATCTCCCTTGGGTCCGAGGCCACCTATGCTGCGCTTCCTCTCGGCCTTCACATCGTACACCAACCAGACTTCGCTCCATCGGTCCAAAGCCGCTACCGCGCAGGGTCCGATCTCGATGCACGCAGGGCAGCCGCGTCATCCCATAGCCAAACCCACGCGTCTATTGGGTCCGAGGCCATTTAGCGCCCCTCGGTCCGAAACCACGTAGTCGCACCCTGCCTCATGTCGAACTCGCGAACCCGTGAAGCAACCGTCGGATCCGTGCTCGATCTTCTCAGTCCGCAAACGTGTGCACGCGCAATACCTAGCGTCGGACCCCCGATAGGTAGGAGCAGATCCACAACGCCCCACGAACAGAGGGCACCACGCGTTGCGCTGAATCGCCGAACCCGCTAAGCTGCTGCGCTCCTCAGAGTCGAACCCGCGAGGTGGAGTCCAAATCGGCCCGCGAGCAGGGTCTGATGCCACCAGGTGCACAAGGCCGCGCCCCTGTACTACCGAGACAGCGACCGAACCCACCCCTTCCAGGGTCCGATCCCAATAGATGCATGGTTTGGTCCAATATTTCTTTCTCCTTTTCTTTTTCTACTAACTCAACTATGTCACCCTCGATTGTGAGTTGCTAACAACAAAGTGTCTCAGCATAGTGCACGTGTGTTTATATTTTTCAAGGGTTAATTAGTTAACTCACTAGGTCTTAATGCATATGCATGAATCACTTCACCTAGTGGCACTTGACAACCGTTTTAACCAAGATTCTCCCCTCTTGATAGTATGGCTATTGTTGACATTGATTAACGCAATCACTAAATAGCAATGGCGCTAAAAAATGCATGGTAATAAATTAGCATGTCTCTAAATACTAGTCACCTTTTATATTTACATATACTTCTTAGCATGGAACTAGGTTGCCATCCCTAATGAATAAAGCTTAGAAGTATATAAGTGGTACTATGATTTTATATGACTAGGCAGAAATATAAATGATATAAAGATATGATCAATTAAGAATAAGAACAATTAAGAACATCTGCAAGCGGACAAATAATTATACCATTATAGCATTTTACCTAGAGTATTACCAGGTTGTCATTTATAATTTTACCACTGGGAAGATCTAGCTAAACTTCTATCTAGAGTATTAATAAACTTCATGATAAAGAGAGTAAACCAATGTTATGCACTCTTACTCAATAACAGGGATAAGTCACATGATAAAAGATATATATATATATATATATATATATATATATATATATATATATATATATATATATATATATATATATATATATGATAAGTAATGATCAGTTGTCATAAATAAATAAGTAGATATACTCCGAGCTCCCTAACTATTACTAATAACGTAATCCAATTAGAATATTAGAGGAATAATTCCTAAGTATTCAAGTTACATGTCAAGCTACTACAACTAATAATCATCGTCAAGTAATACTACCGTATGTCCCAACCATAATGGAGCCATGAACAGGAGAAGTTGAGTTTAGAAACCTCTGATATACGAATATATCCTTAACCAAACAATGCTGCCCTACCAATAATCCACTGCACAGGGAGAGGACTATAGAGAACTCAATGGACCTATAAAAGTCACACCCATGATCTACCACATGACCTTGAACAATTGGAGGCATCCGCAGATATGCAAAGCATCTAAGCACCACGCTTACATAATGCATACCACTCATCTTATGACCAAATAGGCGAGCGCTATACGAACATGTGATCGAACTAAATAGCAACCTAACTATAATAGAATTGAAGTAGATAATGAACGATGCATTCAAGAACGTAATAAAGATAAAGAATAATGTTGACATTACAATAACTGTGCAAAGAGAGAATTACAATAAGAGCGGAGAACTAGAACATTACCAAAACTCCACGCTCAACAACGATCGGGAATCCAAGCTAGGTTGACTCAACTTGACTTCCTCTAGACCTGATCTAACTATGCTAAAGCTATGAACTAGAGGAACTCTAATGATCTAGGGTTTCTGGCTCTGGATGAACTGATCTTCAAATGACTTGATACCTTCAGAGGAGGTCTTCCCCTGTATTTATACCCCGGTGGGACATGCGAGAGCTATTGGATCAAACCGACTTCACGTAGGGCTAGGATTGATCCTCAAGATTGGTAGAAGAATACTCCAGAAGCTCGTGGAAGGGGAGAGAAGGGGGGTGGCCGCCCCTGGCTGGCCGGCCCCACATGGCAGGCACTCGGCCTCCGCTTTATTCCAGTGTCTTCTGGGGTCTTCTATAATATACTAGTATTTATCTCACGGCGAAATTCCAAAAATTCTTTTAATAATTAGGTATCTCTCTCCACTTTTCTGCATAACTCCTTGCAAACATTAAAATTCAACCAAGCTCGTGGAATTCTTTAGATAACATGCTAGTCTTCTATGTTTTCATGTATTTTGACCATTCTCTCATATTTATTTCACTATATATTGTTGATGTTAACGACCATCAACAGTTATCTATCCTAAATCCACTCACACCCACTAGGTGTCTTGAGTGGCAAAACAAAATGACCCTATTAAATATACCTTTGCCTTGAGGTCATTTTGTTTTTCTCTTTCTTCTTTTCCAAGTCTAGAGCGTGATCACCATCACCACATGTCCACCATCACCAAAGACTTCATCTTGCTCCACCACTTGGATTGGACCATCTTATCTAGTCACACACTTAGATGCAAGGATTAGTCCAAATAAGTTTCATCAATTATCTAAAACCAAACTAGGGCTTTCAGCAACCATCTACTAAAGGCTTCGCTCTTCTTGCCTTCAGGAGCGAAGCCATCTTGAAAAGCGAAGATGAATAGTTTGTATTCAAAGCCATCAGGTTGCGACTTTAGGGGACTACGTTATCTGAGGTTGAATCGCCATCGGTAGCCACTCACAAGCGAAGGTCTGCTTCAAAGGTATGATTCTGTGAAATCATTCATTTCAATCGAAGGTATTATCGTTGTCCCTGAACTTTAGAGTTAGCCATTGGTTCACATGAGACAGAAAAAATTGGTCTTTTTAGGCACTTTTTGAATTTGAACGGTCACTTTTGACCGAAGGCGACTATATATTGAAGTTAAATGAGCATCTTTTATCGAAGGTGCCTATATACACCGTGGTTGTAAATGCTCTTGTTATCATGCCATAGGATACTGACTTGTTGTTTCCATTTCCAATTCTCCTAAAATGAAGGCTTGACAACTCTTTGTTTGTGAACTTAGTTGCTTGTGACGAAAGTAATTATTCCTCATTCCTAGTATTTGACTTCGTTTTTACTTGTTATTTCTTATTATTGTATCTATTGTAGATGTCTATGAGCGAAGATGCCCATGGTTCTTCACCCTGTTCTGACAAAGATTTGGAGGGAGCTGAGGTGTCTAATTTAGAGCTTATAGATGATGAGATAGAGTCGCTGAAGTTTGGGAGATCGTTGGTAATGAAGGATATCCTTAGTGACTATATTTCTCGTTGGATTGTTTCAGAGGATTTGGTTCATGCACCTAGGAAGGGAGATACCCCTGCTCCAAATCTTGACAAGGATGTTGTTACAGATAGCTGGTCTTTGCTTTTCTTGTGATGATCCGTTGGAGGAGATTCCTTTTGAATGGCATCTCAAAGATTGCTTTGTTCATTTGGGCTATGAAGACTCAAGATGTTACTCCCAAAATCAATGCTTTTTGTTCTTTGCACAAGATGCACCCTCAATTTAAGAGTGTTACTATTGATGGGGCAAAGGTATCGAACTATTTTGGCTGTTGTAGCTTCAAGCCTTGTCGCGATGCATGTCAAATTGCTTCGGCTACGAAGAACAAGTGGCATGATGACTGGTTAAAGCCCTAGTTCTACCATAAGGTTCCCATGGTTGAAGAGAAGAACATCAGTGGTGCTATTGAGCAAAGGTACCCTCTAGCTGTTATGATGGAAAAGAGGGTCTTTGAATGTAAGCCTTCGCTGGAGGATACTAGGATTTGTAAGACTGTGGTGAAGGCATACAAACTGTGTGCTTCTTTGCAAAGTGCAAGAGATTTGGTTGAGGAATATGTTGCTTGTAGCATCTGGCCTCTTTGTCGTAGCCGGAAGCCATGCAGGTTATTCGATAGGAGAGTTAATTACAAACAATATAAGTTTCTTGACTTCGAAGTCAAAAGCCCCGGACGTTTAAATCTGATGAAAAAATTTTAGCTATGTGTGAGGGCAAAGCTTGTGATATTATTGGAAACTACAATTG
Organism: Saccharum spontaneum; assembly: GCA_022457205.1. Classification (NCBI taxonomy): domain Eukaryota; kingdom Viridiplantae; phylum Streptophyta; class Magnoliopsida; order Poales; family Poaceae; genus Saccharum; species Saccharum spontaneum. The sequence continues at coordinate 21,992,448 of CM039611.1, forward strand.
GTTCAATCAAGTTGTTTATTTATGCAATATTTCCTATGGAGAGAGGAAACTGCCTTCTCGTGGTTCAAAGGCACTTGATATTACAAAAGGTTAGCTTAAAGAGGAAAGGTGGTGCTTCCTTAAAGAAGATTGCAAAGTGGGTGGATTTTTTTTTGAAGTGAGCGATGAAGATTTTGATTTAAGTTCGATTGTTGAGAAGGCAACAACTGCATTTGGGGGGAGGGGTCCAAAGGTTGCTTCTCTTCTGAGTCCCTTGGATATCGCTCTTTCAAGTGCTTGAAGGCAGGCTATAGATTTGATATTTATTTAATCAAACTTAGCAAAACGAGTGACATGGATTTCTAGTTATGCCCCTTAGCTTCTCATCTTATCCTTTTCCCCATTCTTCATGTGCTTTCAAAGGTCAGAAGAAAATATTTGGAAAATGGACCTTGCCAGCCTCGCACATGTAATTTTTCTATGTCAGATATTAGAGATAAGCCAAGAAGATTTGTCCCGCCAGCCTAGAAAAAACAGGAATTACATATAAGCATCACTATGAAGTGGATTGTTATAATGATATTATTGATTGGCTAGTTCAAGAGATTGATAGCCGCTTTAGTGAGACAAGCTCTCAATTGCTTGTTTGTTCAGCTGCTTTCGACCCAAGGGATCAATTTCATGCTTTTGATGTGGAGACTTTAATGAGCTTAGCAAAACTATGTCCTGATAATTTTAGTTCTGATGAGTTGAGGGACCTTAGTCATGATCTTTACCTTTACATTGCTGATGTGCGAGATGATGCTAGATTCTCCAACATCAACACTATTGGTGAGCTCTCTCAAAAAATGGTGGTCTATCGACTTTTGAAGCTTGTACTGGTACTGCCTGTCGCTACTGCAACAGTTGAGAGATGTTTTTCTGGAATGAAGATTGTCAAAACAAGTTTGGCTAATCGCATGGGTGATCAACACTTGAGTCATAGACTTATTTGCTATCTAAAGAAAGAAGAAATGAAGAAAGTTAGCAACGAGGCTGTAGTTCTACGTTTCATGACCATGGAAGGAAAATGACGTAAATATGATCTCTAATAGGTAACACAATATATCTACTTTTAAGTTTTAATCAACAATTGTTCAATTTATTTGCTAAATAATTGATCTATTTGTTCTCTTTCCTTTCAGGCTAGTAGGATCTTCATCATGGTCTCCTGGATCAAAGATTTTGCTATACGGGCATGTTTTCTTGATGATTTTGGCATTCTATCCATGAATAATTTTTTTATTAAATGGTGAGTGTTTTGTTTTGACTAAAATCTCATATCTATTGTTAGAAGTCAAATTTTATATTAAAATATGATAGCTACATATTAGTTGTGCTATTTTTTATTGAACATCATATCAGTCAGTGTTGTTGAGAATTAAGTGGTGCACCGGCCATCATTTCGCTCTAGATTTGCCACTGGGTATAGCTAGCTGCATGCCGTCGGTCATGGCGGTTCCGACGCCGATGAAGATGAAAAAGGTGAGGACGAGCTTGCCGAGGACACCCCAGGAGAAGCCCAGCTCTGACGATGCAGTGCTCCCGCATCAGCTTCTCCATCTCTATTTTGCTACAACTGTGCCTATGAGCTATGCGTGAAAGAAAGAAAGCAAACTAGCATCGTCAAAGCACACGATGGATATCAGAGTTGGAGATTTATTTGTGGCCACGTGAGTGCTACATATATCCTTGGTACAACTGATAATGTTCTCTTTGTAAAACGCACACAAGTTCATTAATTTTGTTTTGCTTTAGAAACTTAAGGCTAGTCTCAGTAGGAGTTTCAAGTGAGTTTCATTTGTATTAAATAGATTGTCATATATACATTTTAGATGACATGACAGTATATTTAAGAAAAGAAATGAATTTCAACTAGATGAAACTCTCTTGGTACGATTACCCACTCTCTATGAGTCTTGAAATTAAATGTCTATGAAACCATTGAATGAAACTCTCCATCGAAAATGAGTATTTCATGTTAGTTTCATTTTATTTCGTATAACATGGCAGTCTTGGAAACAATGCTATGAAACTCACCGCTAAGACTGGTCTAATGATGAAACTATGCATTGTAAGTAATTTATTGTTTTTGGAAACTACTCTAGAAATTGTGCATGGGACTGCCCTTAATGGCATCTGGAAGGAATTACTCCGCTTAAAACGAATACCTAAATTTCTCCACCAAACAACCCCGCTCGCCCAAAATCCCTCCTTTCTCGGCCGCATATTTGCGCCCAACGGACGCACACCCAATCGGGGATTTGGCGTCTGCTCCAAAATCGAAGGCGCGCCACAATTCCGCGCCTTCCATCGTCCTCGCGCCGTCGCGCGCAGTTTCCTCGCGGCGCGCCCGCAGCAGCGTGTCTCTCCTCTGACGGCGGCGAGCTGCTCCATCCTCGTCTGAGGTGCTGTCGGCCGATACCCCCGGCCTGCGCACCCGTCGCCGCCGCCGCCACGAGGTCGTCCTGCGCCACGGCGCCAGTGTCGCCGTCTCCGACCCACTGCAGCCACCACTAGTAGCTGCCCCCAAGGTATTGCTTTAGATATTGTCTCTTCTCTTTCACTGTTTCACACCATCAAGGTATTGGCCACACGAGTTCGTGTTCCTTTGCAGTAGATATGATATGATTGCTGAAACGAGATGTTTTTTTATAGAGATTTGATGAACTAGAATGGCTAATCCCCCATCCATGCATGACTCCACACCTGCCTCTTCTCTTTCAACTGGACTGATACTAGTAAAAACACTGTGAAAAGAGACTAGATTTTCAGAACCAAAACGCTGTAACCAAGTTCAGTCTGTAGTTGCGGCGATGATATCCTGCATTAGAACTAATGTCAGTAACTCTGCTACTCATGGCTTCCATAAGATTCAACATCCATGGGAAGCACCGAGAACCTGTGACGTTATGGACCAATTTAAGTTGAAGAAGTAATATGCAGTTCAAGTATTGTGAAAAATATTTGTTTTTGTCAACTTACTATAGGTCTGGCTGCTCGTTGGCTGGGCCTGGCCGTGCCTGGCATAGCCCTGGCTGGCTGTGGACCTTGCCCGACGCAGTTAAAAAAAGCCCTGACACTTTGATCTGGTCCAAAGGAAGGAAAGCCCACCTGGGATGATGTGGCATGATTCAAAGTTTTGGGGAACAAAAAATAGGATCACTATTGGAGGAAGGGTTTCACACCCAATATTTTTTTTGGCAAGGATCTAATACTGTGTTTTTTGGACTCCATTTTATAGGCATTGTTAGAGATGCTCTTAGGGTAGCTAGTGGATTTATCTTTTGCTCGGACCTGAATGTTATCTGAAGCTGAACAACTGTGATTTCGTTTCATGTCATGTCAGGGCCTTTAGAAAATTCTTCCAGTATTTGTTAATTATTGTCGATTTTCAAAAGTTTATGGACAACAATAAAGGCATATTCCTGTATCCATAGTTGAACTTGATTGATGAGTGAATAGCTTATTTATTTATTTATTTATTTATTTATTTTCATTTCAAGGCTCAAGGGATTGTCCCAATCTAATAATAAAGGGTGTTAAATGTGGGAAACAAAGACTTCATTTTTATCTCAAATGCAGTTAGGATTATGGAAACACTGGGATTAGTGATGAATTGTGGGGGCTTGTTTGCCTTAGTTCATAATTCCCATACAGCATATATTAATTGTGGAGCCTCAAACATATATGTTTTGACATATGGTATACATACTAATCCTTTTTGCATTCATATATTTTCTCATGTTTGTGCTTGTGCATAATTTATTTGGTATCCTGAATTAAGTTTTGTACCATCTGTATTTTTTTGCAGGTTGTAGTGCACTGGTATATATTGAAGATCAGTGGTGGGTTGACTGAAAAGGACGGTTTAAACATCACTGTTGTGTGAACATTTGTTCTGCAATAATATTCTTTTCCATATCATGGGATTTGAGTCCATATCACTACCAGATCATGTAGTTGTTAAGAGTGAGGTTGAATCCTCACAAGATGTGGGCTGTGATTCAATAACCATAGAAAGGGTGGAAACAAATTTGAGCAAGGAACCCTTTCTGCTAGTTCCCTTGGAAAATAAGGAAGACAAAGAATGCCTTGGTACAATTTGTTATCTTGAAAATAATAAGGTTGATGTTCCTGAGGCCATCTCTCCAAGGGGAGATATCCTTGAATTGTCGATCTCTAGCAGGGCTTCAGATGATAGTCTTTCATTGGGTTGTGAAACACCACGTGAAAGCATCTTTGATCCATTTGCTACAGGACAAGAAGAAGCGGCCTGTGCACCAAAGAAGAAAGTGACTAGATGTGGTGAAGTTCCACCTCGTAGGAAGCTAAATTTCGATTCAGGTGACTACCCGGTTAAAAGGTTAAGTTTTGATTGGAGTGATTCTGACGAGGAGGATCAATATCTCCAAGTGATTCACAAGATGATCCTGGATCTATTGATTCTAGATGGCCCTCTTGATCGACACGAAGAAACTGGAGAGATCGTGACAGATTCAAGCCTACATGAAAGCTGTAAGACACCTGATTCGAAGCCTCTACTTGCTGGCATTGCATCCACATGCCCAGATGCACCTTTGAGACCATCTCTTAAAGTCTTAAAACTCGGCCCAGGCATTTGTCGAAAGATTGACTTTGATGCGGTCAGTGATCCATCAAGTCCAAGCTCTTCTGCTGATAAAGAAAATAATTGATGGTTCTGCCCGTTCTGATTGACAAGTAATGAACTGCGCATTTTGGGACTGATTGATGCATCGTGATGATCTGCCCCAGGAACTGCATTTGGAACAGTTTTCAGCTGCCTATCTGACAATCTCATGTATCAGTATCCTATGCCATTGTGGTAACTAAGCTAGCCCTGAAACTTTGAGGATTATTGCTGATGTTAGAGAAGTAGCAAGCTGTTTTAAGTATTGCATGTAAATCCATCTTTGATTCTCTCTTGTAACTAGCCTGGCTTTACCTCCTAGATTTATATCAGTAGATGTGAGCTCTCACCGTAAATCTGAAGATTGTTCGGTCGTGTCTGGTTGAAGTAATGCTCTCAGCTCAGTTTCTTGGTGGTTAAATGATCTCTGACCATGTATTTTGTAAATTTTGAGATGACTGCATGCATTGGTAAAACCCATCTTTGCCGCTTGTATCTGACGCCACTGGCCTGTGAATGTTTGCCTTGATGTTGCTCTTGCCATTATGCTTGGGAAGAATGGCCCTGTTTGGGACGGTGGTCTGAGGCCTGTGCCCTGGCTCTGCAGCTGCGGAAATCCGCGATGCTGTTCAATCTCATGATTGTGGAGATCAGTCAAAAGAATCAAGTATGCCGTAAACCATTTGGTGCGATTCTCGCAGATGGAAAATCTGATTTTAATGGATCTCAATCAGGGCTAACGGAGCAACCTAATTTCTTGCAGCTGTGGGTTTCATTTCCTTCCAAGCAAAGAGGGCCAATGCCTCATTGACAGTGGAACCTTCAGTTGTCTTTGTCTACCATGGTTTGTCAAGCTCACGCTTCCTAAGGTATCAAACTCGCATTAGGTACGGCAGCTATGGTAGAGAACAAAAAGTAATCTGAATCTTTTGTTTGAACAAGTAATCTACAGCAGAGGCAATCAGCAACGGCAGAAGCCAGAAGCATTGTCGCTATTAGCAGGCACCTCAAGCCATCATAATCTGCGATAGCAACCGATAATTGTTGCCAACTTGCCATCCAAAAGAACACAATTCTACTTTCTTTGAGATAATGCGCTAAATAACGTATGGCTAGTTTTCGGACAATTGGATGTGCGTGTGTGGCTGCAGTGTGGGACCGACCAAATCCCATCTCTTGCGCTCGCAGACAACGGGCTTCCCGCCGCCGGGACAATCAGATGCAGATGCTAATGCTACTCTCCCTCCGGCCCCCACCCGCCGCCGCCCACCTCCTCGCCGCTGCGCCCGCCAGGACGCCACTGCTCCGCGCGCGCAGGCCGGCTGGTCCTCCTCCAGCTTCCGCCTCCGCCTCCGCTGAGTTCCCAGGTATCGTTCTCCGCTGAGTTCCCATTCCCACTTCCCAGGTCCTCCGGCAGGTCCAGGAAGACGATGTAGTCTTCTTGGGTCAATAATTTCTCACATTTCTATTTTCCTCCGTCCCACCATTTTGGGCTGCGAATTTTGTCGCTGCCGGCCGCGAAAAGATTGCACTTTACCCAATCACGAACCCCCCAGCTTGACACTACTGAGCCCGGCCCGGAGCAAATGCAGGATCCGTTCCAGACAGCGCTCAGATGCCGCCCCGACGGCGGCGGCGCCGGAGCGTGGCCGGCATCGACCAGGACGAGCTCCTCGACCCCGACGCCCTTGCCGACCCCGACAGCAGCTTCTACGAGATCAACGGCGTCAGGCTGCACCACAAGGTTTGCAGCCACGAGGACGAGGATGAGGTTGAGGACTCGTCCAGCGACCAACCCTCGGGTAGTAGTACCATTGCCTCAGACGCTGTTCGGAACAGCCAGATTGGCCTACCCGTACTGCTGCTGCACGGCTTCGGCGCGTCAGTCTTCTCCTGGAGCCGTGTGATGCGGCCTCTCGCCCGCATGGTCCGTGCCAAGGTTCTTGCGTTCGACCGGCCGGCGTTTGGGCTGACATCCCGGGCCAGCTGGTCCGCTGATGACACCAAGCCTCTGAATCCTTACTCCATGGCGTTCTCGGTCATGGCCACGCTGGCGTTCATCGACTACCTTGGCGCTGAGAAGGCCATACTAGTTGGGTACTAGCACTAATCCCAAACCTGAATTGCTTGCTTCTCTACCTAGCTCTGTCTATCTGCATTGTTTTTGTGTGATCGTTATATGGACGTGTATGATGATCATTGCCCCAGGCACTCAGCTGGTTGCCTTGTAGCAGTGGATGCATACTTTGAGGCACCGGAACGGGTGGCTGCTCTTGTGCTAGTTGCACCGGCTATATTTGCACCCAGGAAGGTGGTGAAAGAGGATCAGGCAGGGGAACAAGAAGGGCAGCAAACACAGAACGTTCCCAATGATGAAAATTCGCCTCCAAATTTGTTTGCTAGGATTTGGGGAGGATTTCTTCAGCTATGGAAGCACATTGCAGGGCTTGTTTTCAAGATTATCACAGTAATACAAGGTGTGGTTCGGTCTTTCTGTCTTAAAGCTCTCGTCGCTTTTCTTCGGTCATCATTGGGTGCGGCGCTGGTAAGTTTGTTTTTATTATTTTCTAGAGCTAATTCCTAACCTACTTGCAAAATTTACAAGCAATTTGTTTTTTTATTAGGTTTACTGGTTCAGAATTATAGAATCCCAAATTTAATCTGTTTTAGACTTCAGCAACTATAGCATTGCGCAGCTGCTATTGGTGTACTTTGAAGCTAACAGCTGATCAGATGCTCCAGTTGCACTATTTACTTTAGTTTTATTTTTGGGAAAATACTTTAGTTTAATAAGCTGAAATCTGTTTGAGTGCTAACTAGTCTAATTACTTTCCTGATGATACATGAATCAGTGCTGCTAGGAACTAGTACAGTTTCGAAATCTTAAAATGTGCAGAAAAGAAAATGTTTACTCAACACAAGAATTTTTATTCGATATATGTTCATGGGCGCATTCAAAATTTTACGTTTTCATGGTTGGACTTCCGTGACCTAGGTAAGATGGGTGATGGATAAATTTGGTGTATTGGGCGTCCGGAATGCATGGTATGACCCAAGCAAAGTAACTGATCATGTCATACAAGGTTACACAAAGGTGAGATTTCCGCGCCTTAAATAGTAGAACTCTCCGACTATCAAATTGTTAATTGTTTTGTACTACATGTGAAAACCCTGCTGGCCTTTTCAGCCTCTAAAATCCAAGGGTTGGGAGACAGCTCTTCTGGAGCACACCATATCCATGATCATAGATTCTGCGTCTGCATCAAGGGTACCAGTTTCAAAGAGGCTTTCTGAGATCTCATGCCCAGGTTATTCTTTCTTTCTTTTGAGAACCTACAATTAAGAGAAACTAGTTCTATCGCTCCACAAAATTTTGTGGTAATGTATTTCTGTGAAAAAACTTTTTTTAAACCTCTAGATAAGGATTTAGAGTAATGTAATACGTGACTCATAAAAGAATTAATCCTGAATTCTGATAATTTGCCATATCATTGCAGTGCTAGTGGTGACAGGTGACACTGACCGCATCGTTCCTGCTTGGAATGCTGAGCGTGTAGCACGCGCTATACCTGGAGCAACGTTTGCGGTGATCAAGAGTTGCGGTCACTTGCCCCAGGAGGAAAGACCTGAGGAATTCCTGTCTATCGTTGAAAATTTTCTACGGACAATGTTTGCAAATCCAAATGAACAAGTATTTCAAGCAGCTGTATGATATCTACATGCAAACACACATTCACAGACTGGAGATAGGAAGAGAAATTGTAGTAACACGAGAACAATTAAAGATTGGCCAGCTCTTATTGTGGAAAATTTAGTGTTCCAATTGGAACTCTATTGCACTGTACTATTTGTAGAATAACTCAGATGTCTCTTAGAAGACATCTGATAGAAATGGAACCATATAGAGAATAACTGAACTGTATCAACCTCCCTTCAATCAATCTTGTGAATGTAATTGGAAATGTACATTATATATCTCTTGATTAAGCAATCTTAATGGTTTATTCCTCTACTATTTTTTGTTGTAGCAGCAAACTAATTGACCACAGGAGTTTGCAGTATACCAATAAAGGCTTATTTCAATTGGGGTCCTACGTCGTGATCCAAATCCTCATAAAAAAAGGGTTAACCCCTCAAAAATCAGACCCCTTAACCCCCCCCCCCCCCAATCACATCTTTACATGAATCCAGAGCGTATAAAAGTTCAGAGTTTGCTCCTTATGATACATACTCTTTGTTCAAGCATATTTGCAAACTGAGGTAACATGTACTAAAAAAATTGTGAAAGGACAATATCTACATCTGTAGAACCATTCATATCATATACACATCTCTCTAAATCACATTGAGTTTTGCAGTCTGTGGTAACTGAAAAACTCTGGTCATTCTATTTTGCACACATATTAACATGGCATAACACGGCCTCTCCAAATTCTTGTGGTTATTTGTCCCAATAAGTGTGCACATTGAGATAACTTCTGCATCTCATAACTCCCTTTTCTGGCAGTAATGCTTTCAAATACCAGCAGTGAAAACCAACAGATAAGTTAACATGTCAACCAAGGACATTATGCCAATTGACAATTTTTTTAATTAACTATTTGTGTGCTTTTCTAGTATACAACATTGTTGTTGAACCCATCATATCATCACCAAATCCACAAGCTTCAAAAAAGGGCCTGCAAAAGGAATAATAATATATGAATAAACGTCGTCATACATTGGTGAAGATTAAGCAATCCACATATTTATATTTAGTGATAATGATATGGCATTAGAACTGCAGAAAACAATGAAACTCATGGGATGTCTGCAAACCTAGGTACCATACCTCTCCTTTTCTGTACATAGTGCAGAGATGTCATATATACCTCTGCTATGAAGTACCCTGCAGATATTTTCCAGCAATGACTATTATATCAAGCATAACTTTTTACCAGAAAACAATTTATCACAGATTACAAGTATTTTTACTAATCACTGAAGCATTTAAAACTGCATATATTCATCTTTTCTCTACGATTACTTGATTCAAAATAAAAGATCATTTGAGTCGAACATGTAATATGGTTAGAAAAATCACTCAGTTTCTTTAGGCAGCAACCAATGGTGCTTCACTGCTTCATAGCTAGGACCTCTCAAACTAATGCGATCAATAGCATCTGTAATAGGAACATAATGTGTGACATTTTTTTTGGGTAAAATCAGCAAGTTACCTTGTAATTTTGTTCACTATCTTTCGGCCAATTCCTCTCCTCTGTAGTGATGGATGTACCTGTAAGTCACTGAAAATAGTTATATGAACACATGTGACATGACTATAAGTTTTTTTTTCCTGTTTTGGAATAGAAGTATAAGATATCAAAGAAAGATTAAGCAAGTTGCACTTAATGCTACATAGAATTATGCGTTACACCCTTAATGCCCAAAAATCCATTACAATTAATTCAAAATAGACTTGGCAAGTTGCACTTAATGCTACATAGAAACTTTCAATATAAATGCACAAGTTCACTTACAGTTGGTTAATTTGTACTCCCTCCTTCCCAAATTATAAGTCATTCCAAGAATCTTGGAGAGTCAAAGCATCTCAAGTTTGACCAAATTTATATGATAAAATAATAACATTTATGATGTCAACTAAGTACCATTAGATTCTTTATTAATTATATCTTCATAGTATACCTATTTGATGTCATAAATCTTTGTAATTCTCTGTTATGGACGTCGTTTGGATTGGGAGGAGAGAGTCGAGGGAAGCGGCGGCGGTGCTACAGTACCCGCGGTGCTACAGTACCGCGGGTACTGTTCACGCGAGAGAGGGGGGGCAGAGGACCGGTGGCTAGGGCTGTGAGATGCGCTGGGAACGCCGGCCGCGGGGCTTCGCCCACGGCCGGCAAGAGAGAAGGTTTTTCCTTCTAATCTCTTGCTTGATTAGATTGATACGTCTGCTCTCCTTATATAGAGAGGATTTCTTGACTTACAAGCAAGGCTTACTTCACCCCTAAGCAAGCGACTAATTAACCTTAACGGGCTACGGCCCAATAGGCCCTTGACTCTTCTAACACTACACCCCACCTGGACATGCAGCTCGTCCTCGAGCTGCAACCTAACTCGACTCGACACGACACAAACCTATCACTTAAAAACAAGCCTTTTACATCTCGGCTTATTTTATTGACCTGAAATAAACTACGACTCTTTATTTTTAACTCCTGAAGACACCCTCCATGTGATGAACCTGCACGTGTGTAGCCACCTGGATCCCATGGAGCCCACCGGAACGAGAGGGGTGTACGGGTATAGCCACCAGGAATTAGTCGCGATAGCGACCAGCGGAGACGTCCTCGTGGCGGCCGGTGCCGGAGCACGGCAGCGCTAATTAAGGTCCGCCTACGGGTGGCCACACACCCGCGTCCCCAAACGCCGGCGCTGTAGACACCGAGTTCGCCACCCAAGGTGGCGATGCCACGCCCGATCTCCATGACGCAGCGGACGAGATCAGAGCCCTCCATGTGGTGAAGCGTAGCCTGGTGGTGAAGCAAAGAAGCACGGGGCACAGGCACCAGCTGCAACCCACGCATCTCCCGCGCCTGCCGTCGCGCCAGGAGTCCGCGTGCTGCAGCCTGTAACCGTACCGCCGCCAGGACCGCCACCCGCATCTTCTGGCGCATCTCCTGTAGCCGCTGCCGTGCTCGGAGACCGCGCGCAGCAGCCTGCAGCCGCACCACAGCCGACACTTGGTGAATAAGCATCGGCTGCGCTGCGATGTCCTTTCGCTGCTTGATCTGCTGTGCGGTGTCTGCCTTCACGCGGCGAAGCACCGCTTGGAGGAACTGCGACGGGGTGCGGGGCTGAATTAGCTGCAGATCGCACAGCCGCCGCACTCGCCGGCGCGCCAGGAGGCCACGCGCCGCCGCCTGCAGCCGTACCGCCGCCGACACCTGGCGCGCAAACGCTGCCTGACGGCTCTCCATGGCGGCCAACCATGCGTTGACGTCGGCCATCGCCTTGGCGAGCTGATCCCACAGCGGCTCATCGAAACCTGGCATCTCCGATACCAGATTGTTATGGACGTCGTTTGGATTGGGAGGAGAGAGTCGAGGGAAGCGGCGGCGGCGCTACAGTACCCGCGGTGCTACAGTACCCGCGGGTACTGTTCACGCGAGAGAGGGGGGGCAGAGGACCGGTGGCTAGGGCTGTGAGATGCGCTGGGAACGCCGGCCGCGGGGCTTCGCCCACGGCCGGCAAGAGAGAAGGTTTTTCCTTCTAATCTCTTGCTTGATTAGATTGATACATCTCCTCTCCTTATATAGAGAGGATTTCTTGACTTACAAGCAAGGCTTACTTGACCCCTAAGCAAGCAACTAATTAATCCTAATGGGCTAAGGCCCAATAGGCCCTTGACTCTTCTAACATTCTCTCTATAATTTTGATCAAACTTGAGACGCTTTGACTCTCCAAGATTCTTGGCATAACTTGTAATTTGGGATGGAGGGAGTACAAGATAACACACTATTGATGCATAAGCACAGAAAGAAGTACATCAATGCAGAAAGTTTATTCTTCCATACTTTGCTTTCCAATCAATAGGCATTAGATTGCAAGTTTGCAACAAAAGCACTGTTTATTCTACAAGGCTATGTATTCTTAGGCCCTATTTGTTTGTCTTGCAAATTGTAGGAAGCAGATTGTTGGATCGTAATAATCTGGCATGTGGATGGATAGAATCTCATGGCTGCTTTGTTTCAACTTGCAGATTGTAACAACCTGAAGGCTGCAATCCACAATCTGCAAACTGAAACAACCTCGGCCTTGTTTTGGTTAATGTTCCATGGTATTCAATCAACTAAACACTTTCTCTAGAATAGTAGCAATGTAGCATCCACCATTCAAAAGATACTCACAATAGTATGATTACATCCAGAATGTCTTCACGAATTGAAAAGAAAAAGATCATTTTTTTTGGCAAGAAATGCCAGATGGAAAACGTGTTAATGCCTATGAGGTTATCAAGAACAGAATAGAAAAATAGCGGTTTCACACAGTTAGTAGTTTCTACCCACAATCAAGGTTCGTTACCACGGTCAAATTCACTGCAAAAGAGAAGATTACCACGATGTCATGGACGGATGCGGTGAGCCCGAGGTCGGAGACGGCGCGCCCGAATCCGACAAGCCGCCGCTCCCCCTGACGCTCGAGCCCGAGCTCCAAGCCCAAGAATCTCTGTCCCTCCCCGTCCCCTTCCCCGTCGTGTGTCAAGAACCTAGAGCCGCAGAAGACAGATACGACGATGAAGCTGTGCGCAAGTGCAGTCCGGAGCTTGCTGAGGTCGACCGGTTCGATGGCGGAAACTGATAGCGCCGGCGAGAGGCGGAGCGCGCAGGAGTGGGCGCAGGCGAGCATAAGGGCCTGGAGGTGGGCTGGGTCCACGAGGGCCGGATCCATGGAGATGGAGATGGGTGGTGGGGCTCTCGCTCTGTGCTTGGTGGACTTCGGACCGGAGGGGGTTGGAGTCGGAGAGAAGAGCGCGAGGGTGGTGAGGCGCGCGACCTTGACGGATGTGGCGGCCATGGCTTACCCAGTGGTGGCTTCTCTCTCTAACGCTGTTACCTGCTCCCGCCAGCGCTGAGACAACAATTGCAGGAGGCGGAGCAAAGCCCAAGCGCCATCTTGCTGGCGGTGGTGAGGGAGCGCTGGAGCGAGGCGGAGGAGGTCGGGGAGCCGGTGCCCCAGCGGCCGCTGACGAGGAGGTGAGAGACGCTTCCCGTGAACGGGGAGCGGAGCGCGGAGGCGGAGGAGAGGATGGAAGCGACCGCCGGCGTCCTCCAGCCTAGAGATAACCACGCGTGCTGCTAGCCTGCTCGGGTGATCCTGATACGCGAGGCGGCGACGCTCGAGGAGAAGATGCGGACCAGGAGCAGAGCGTGGTGCCAGTGTGCCACCGTGCCATGGATGGATAGAATAGGATAGGATTTTTTTTTTTTTTGGGACTGTCTACCTTGTTGTTGCCTGTTGAGTGTTCAAAGGCTGCAACGGCCGAGTGTTTACAGATGTAGGAGTATCGACACATGAGATTTCAATCTGACGGCCTATTGTATTTTGTTGTTCCGTCTGTTGTCTGTTGTTCGAGTGCATTTTGCCGATACCCCAGACGTATGAATGCACATGCCACGCTTCTTACAGTCGGTTCGTTTCGCTGGTTTATTGTGACTGAAAGTGTTGTTCGCTGGTTTATTGTGAGAGAAAAACAATGCTGGATGGTTGCTGATTTCGCTAAAAAGCTCAAACGAATAGAGTTTTAATCGGAGCAGCACAAAAAAAAACATATTCCTTACGTGAAAAATGCAGTTGCAGAAGTAAGGAAACACGTCTAAAAAATAAGAACAAACTAAATTTAAAAAGGTCCTAAAAACATTACCACTAATTACATGGTCCTAATTACAAAACAACAAAAATACAAACTCCTACATTGTAATTGTAACCATATAAACGAAAAAGTTGCCAAATCGAGGCCAAACTATAAAAATAACCACTAACATCAACACAAAAAAAGTGCTAACTAAGAGCCAAATTATAAAAACAAACCTGAACAACAATAAAAAAAATAAGTGCAAACTAGGGCTAAACTAGAAATAACCCCTAACAACATAAAAAACAACCTACCAACCAGGGGCTAAACTATAAAAACAATCCCTAACAATAATAACAGCAACATCAACAATAAAAAATAACAAGCTGCCAATTAGGGGCTAAACTATAACAACAACCCCTAACAATAAAAAAAGTGCTGACTAGAAGGCAAACTATAAGAACACCATAACAAGCAAACTGCCATCGAGGGTTTCCTATCAACAGTCGAATCATACGTGCTTGAACCTAAAATAATGACCACATCAGAATCTTGATCATGGAATGGATAGAAAAAACATATGCTCCAAGTCGAATGAAGAAATATTACACAATTGCAGGCACAAAAGTCCACATAGACTCTTATCAAAGTTGTCTGGAAGAAATTATTTACAGAAACTATACAAAACAATCAACAATAATACACGCGCGCGCAACGCACCACCATTCCCCCAATCTGAAGCACAAATCAAACATGGCCTAGAGGAACTCACAGTCGATTCTGTCAGCGTTGATGTTGCTCAGACCATGTGATATTTACTAATTCTCGATGGACAATAGAAGGATTCGGTTGTGTAGGCGAATGGGAAGAAGTTGGCAAAAGAACAAATGGACAAACTTTACTGATAGAAGACCATCGCACACCATCGTGCCGATCAACACACTCAACATTTCAGCAATATCTAAACATGTAGGAAAAATGAGGATAGGTACCCTCAAATCCGCATGTAGTAAGGAACAAATCGGTGAGAACAAATATAATCGGAGCAGACAAGCCAAAACAGGACACACGTGGGGGACTAGCTTGAGCATCACGTGAGAGAAATAACAAGACACAATCAATGGAAATGCCTAAAATGACGAACCCTAGATATCGCCTGGAAGTCGCCTTCAAGACACCTCACCTCTCTCAAGCGGCAAATAAGACTCATCGAAATGAAGACGACAAGAAGAAATGGGTGTGGTTCCCAAAAAAATAAAAACAAACTGTGTGTGGGCCTCTCACCAGAGAAACAAAGCTACTTGTGCGACAGTAACACAGAACAAAGCATCCGATGGATGAGATAAGAATGAGGCAAAAGCGCATCTAGGCCGTAAGTGGGTCTCGGCGAATTGAATGACAACATGATTAAGGGACTATAACAATATTCATGAGACTTGCAGGTGTTTAGTCCCGGGTTTATCATTACATATTGGACTCATACTGTGTGTTGTGAAGCATGAATTTGCAAGCAAGTGTGTTCTCAAATAAATGAGACATGAGGGTTTGCATATGATTTGGTCTCAACTAAAGCTTGCAAGTATGAATTCTAAAGATGGTTGTCAAAGCTTGTGAGGATTATTATTGGAAACAATCCAGTTCAAGCACAAGACAACAATACAAATGATGTGATACTCCAATTATGGTCCGAAGCATTGAATGGCTTGATGGCTTGAGAAGGTGAAGATAGCAAGGAAGGTACAAAGCAAAGGTGAAGGGCAAGCAACGGCTTGGTGACCAAGGAACCTAGCTAAGGTGAAGAAGAAATGTACTTGCATTTAGTCGAGGCACTAATCAAGCTAAGGAAAGTTGCATTGATGTGGAAGACCAAATCAAATGATGAAAGTGACTTGAAACCTTCAACACAAGTTACATGCTCAAGATGGACATGCTCAAAAGTATGAAGTGATGAAGACCCTTAATTATGCATGATCAATGTAGCAAGCATTTGGATTGAAGAAAATCTCAAGTGAAGAATAATTTATTTTATACTTATTTCTTGAGTGTAGGAATGCCACACTATCAAGAAGGATGCATCACTAAATTTGCGACAAGCAAATGGTGCTCAAGTCAACCTATGAGAGAAAACTTGAGAGAGAGAGAGAGACAAAGAGAGTTAAGGAAACCCAAAACCCTTCCCTTTTGTGGGTGTGGTGGCTTAGAGATTCCCTAATCCTTGATTAGATAGTGAGCCAAGCTTTGTGAGCAAGCCTTGGTGGATTTAGAGAGCTTGAGAAACCTTGTGTGAGCTGTCCAACACTTGACCACTTGAGCAAGTCAAAGAATTCCGGTTTGTTGCATTTGTTACTCTTGGAGCTTTGCTCCTTGGTGGAAAGGTGTCACCGACAAGCACCCAGGGTGTTGGCTGCTGCGGTAGTCTATAAAGGGTTGGTCTTCCCGCTGTAAGAGGGAAGAAGACTTCTTACTGGAAAGGTGGAAAGAGATCGTTTTGGACCCAGCCACGAGTAGACCTTTGTTAGGTCACTCACCGGCTTCCACAATGGAGATGTAGAGCACCTTTGGTGGCCCGAACTTCAATCAAACAAATCACTGCGTCTCTTGATTAGCATGCCTCATATTTGTTCATATGCATATATTATTTGTGTTTCCGCTTATGGCTACTCGGGTGTGGTTGTTTGTTCTTGCAGGGACTGTGTGAAGTACTTCACACACTTATAATAAAGCCACACACTAAGTTGCATTGATGTAGAAGAGGCCGAATGCTCAATACACACTTGAACGTGTGCTCTGCCTAAAGTCTGCTAAGGGCTCGTTTGGTAGAGCTTCGGCTCCAGCTAAAACAGCTTCAGTTGTGGATTCATCTGTGGAGCAGATTCACTTAGAGAGTTAGAGCTGCTTTTTGGAACCTGAAAGCATCTAGGCCCCAAGAGTTGGTTTCGGCAATTGATGACAACACTTTATTACCATGACTAACGTGTGTTTTGCAGAAACTTTGGTAACTTAGGTCATGGAGATGATAACTGCTTTGGGCACTATGGTATTCATGTCCCTTGATGGAAATCGTTTCGGTTTTCAAAGGATTGACGTCAAGATTAAGGACGGTTAGTTCCAGATGTCAAGGTGTTGAGATACATTCGGAATAGTCGTTAGGATCTTCGCTTTTTCCTTTGGCCGTACTATAAAGGGGGGCATGAGCGAGTAGCTTGACCTAGGTGAGTCTCATGTTTAGGTGTGGTGCACACTTGTCAAACTTAGCACTAGGAAGCTCTAGAATAGCTCAAAGTTCAGTTGGATGCAACTTAGTTCAAGTTGCGTCGCGTTTCGGAGTGTTTAGAGGCGTTTTCCCTTGACCGGACGCGGTGCCTGGCTTGACCGGACGCGTCCGGTCAGTTCTAACCGCTAACTGTGTTTCAGCGCTGACGATCGGACGCGGTCCTTGCGAGGACCGGACGCGGTGTTCAGGCTGACACGTGTCACTTGAGGGAAACCATCTAATCGGACGTGACTGGAGTGTGATCGGCGCGTCCAGTCACGTTCCAGTAAGGTACTTTGACGACCGGACGTGTCCGGTCATCACCGATCGGACGCGGTCGCGCGTCACGTCAGAGTATAGTAAGCTCCCTGCACGATCGGACGCGTCCGGTCACCCCTGATCGGCGCGTCCGGTCACTCAGCCGTTATTTCTGGTTTTGACCGTTATGAGCGACCGGCGCGTCCGGTCACTTCGACCAGCGCGTCCGGTCACCTCGTATTTTGCTGAGTTGGCATGTAACGGTTGGATTTGTTTGAGGGGTGTATAAATACATCCCCACCACCTCTTTTAGAGGTCTCTTGCTCATTTGTTCAGCTGAGAAACACCTTTGGAGTGCAAGGGAGTGCAAGAGCTCTAGTGAGGATTGTGTTTTGAGAATCAAAGCTTGAGAGTCCTCCACTAGTGAATAGAGAGTAGCAAGTGTGCATCCACCTTCTCATTAGGCTCGTTGTGGTCAAGTGAGAGTTCTAGCTTGTTACTCTTGGTGATCGCCATCACCTAGACGGCTTGGTGGTGATTGGGAGTTTGGTGATCATCCGGCGGAGCTTGTGGATAACCCAACTCATCTTGTGAGCGGTTTTGGGCGATTCACCGCGACGGAGTGTCGAAGAATCAGCCCGTAGAGAGCACTTGATCCTTGTGCGGATCAAGGGGGAGCTACACCCTTGCGCGGGTGCTCCAACGAGGACTAGTGGAGAGTGCCGACTCTCTGATACCTCGGAAAAACATCGCCGTGTTCCTTGCCCTTACTTTCAAGCATTTACATTCTCGTATTTACTTTCATTGCTTGATTTACTGTCCTAGAATTGCCATGCTAGACTAGGATTGGAAACTAGGGTGCAAAACTTTTACCGGTAGAATCTCTAGGAACACAAGTAGGCACTAGGGGTGAATTCCGGCTTGTAGGATTTAATTCTTGCAATTAATTTTTAGAAAAGCCCAATTCACCCCCCTCTTGGGCATCTTGATCCTTTCAATTGGTATCAGAGCCAAGTTGCTCCTAATTTAGGCTTTACCGCCTAGAGCAAGATGTCTAACGGGGAAGGACCACCTCCCACCTTTGAGGGAGATGATTTTCCATATTGGAAAATCCGTATGGAGGTGTATCTCGAAGCCATAGATGTTGGGTGTCTTAGAGCCGCAACCCAAGGGCTTCCCGCTATCAAGGATCCCGCCAACCCAAGTGGTGACGAGGAGAAGTACGACCGGTGGAATGCAAAGGCCAAAAATGCACTCTACCGGGGCTTAGGCAAGGATATCTTCAATCATGTGCGTAATGCAAAGAACGCTCATGAATTGTGGGAAAACCTTTGTGCTCTCCATGAGGGAACTAAGAGTGAGCGTGAGGAACGCTATCATATTGCTTTAAAGAAAATCAATTCTTTTGAGATGTTTTCCAAAGAAAGTGCTAATGATATGTACACTCGGTTGAATGTTCTTGTAGAGGACCTCAATGCTCTTGGGCTCACCCAAATGAGCCAATTGGATGTTGCAAGGAAGATCTTGAGTGTTCTTCCCGTTGAGAAGTATGGTCACATTGTCACCGTGCTTCACCAAAGTGATCTCTCCACCGCAACACCGACACAAGTATTAGGGAAGATCAATGCTCATGAGATGTACATGCACATCACTCCGGAAGAGGGCTCATCATCTTCCAAGAAGAAAGACTTGGCCTTCAAAGCTAGCCATGACAAGAAGAAGAAGAAGGGTCAAGCCATGATGGTGCAAGAGAGCTCAAGTGAAAGTGATATTGATGATGAATCACTTGCACTCATGTTGAGGAAGACCAGCAAGATGCTAAAGAAGCTCAACAAGAGTGGCATCAAGTTCGATGGGAAGAAAAAGAAATTCTTCACAAGTAGCAAAAGGAAGCCAATCTCGGAGATGGATTGCTACAATTGTGGTGAACTTGGCCACTTAGCTCATCAATGCCCTAGACCTCCAAAAGACAAGTACAAGAACAAGAACAAAGGCAAAAAGAATGATTCAAGTGATGAAGAAGAAGAGAAAAAGAAAAACAAGCCATACAAGAAGAAGGATGGCAAGAAGAAGGAGTTCCACAAGAAGAAGAAGGGAGGAAAGGCATACATTGTTGGTCATTCGACCACCGCGTCCGGTCAGTGCGTGCCGAGGGGATCTAATCCCCCATATAACCCTTCGTCTTCATTCGAGTCCTTCTCTTCATCCGCCCGCGCCACGCTCGATTTTCGTCGCCTTCTAGCCCTAACTCGCCGCCACTGCCGCGCCTCGCCGCGTCGTGCTTCCCTTCCTCCTCTGGCGTGCCGTGCTGCTGCCTCTGCCCCCGTAGCGCCGCCCGAGCCCGCACCCGCCGTGCCTGCTGCCGCGCCGCCGCCGCTCCACCGTGCCTTGCCGCACCGCCGTCGTTCCACCGCGTCTGGCCACGCCGCCTCAGCTGTCAGCTGCCTACTGCTGCACCTCCTTCCGACCATTGATTGTCTCCCTCGCGCACGCCTCTGTTCGGCCACCGTCGCAAGGGTTGCCCTAACCCTAACCCTAGGGTTCGCGCAACGTTGTTTCGGCCGTTCGTTGTCGAAGTTTCTTCATGCGACGTCTTCTTCGCGAGGTTGTTTCACGTCACCTTGATCTCCTTGTTAGGGTTTTCCATAATTTCATCATTGTAATTCTAATTATCTTTTGTTTCGGAAAATCAGCGCTCGTCCGGTGTTTTCGGGAAGTCTCGCGAACTAGGTCATCTTACCTTTTCACCGAGTTCTCGTCGATCCGAGGTAGCTATCGCGTTTTGATTCACATCTTATCTTATATGCTTGCTATCTCTAGGGTTTCATATCTTTTAGATTATATATGTTTGCTTATAGTAGATCCTTCTATTCCGTCTTTTCAGCGAGTTTGTCGGTGTGTCGGGGTGACTGCAGTTCTGTGCATTGAATCCGAGGCCAAGCCTGCGGATACGGATTGAGGCCAAGCCTCTTGCAGAGGGTTCCCGACAGTTGTGAGTATGGTTCGCTGCAAGAACGCCGGGGGTGCTCCTAGTGACGGGGACGAGAGTCCTTCTCGTATGTCTGAGGTTGCGCGTGGTAAGCGCATAAAGATTATGGCCAGAAAGAAGAAGAAGACCCTTACAGATGCAGAGATCGCTCAGGCAGTCGCAGATGCAGCTGAGCAGGCAGAGAGGGGAGGCAGGAGCAGTGGTATTCACATTGGCGAGCGTCGCTTTCATCTTGAAGGTCGACAGCTCGGTACAGATGCTACAGAGGCCACAGAGGGCACAGAGGGGACTGAGGATATGTCAGTTGATCCACCTGCAGAGGCTATAGAGGAGACAGAGGAGCAGCCAGCTCAGACTCCACCACGTCGCCGCTCCACACGTACACGAGCTCAGGTGACTCCTAGGCCAGAGGGCCAGCGTCGTGGAGGACGTCCACCTCCCAGGGCTCGAGGTTCACCCCTAGTCGAGCACTTTGACTTGAGGGGTGCTACAGCACGACAGGTGCAGGGCTTGAGATTTGTTGAGGTCACCCGGTGGTTCCCACCTCAGCGGGATTCCAGAGCTTCAGAGGGATTCTATACACCTCTACAGGAGGATTTCTACAGAGCCTATGTTGACAGTGGAATTGCTTTTCGACCACAGAGGGTCTGTCGCATTGAGTCTCTTGTTGAGGTAGTGGGTGAGCAGCTTCGTCCGCACCTGTCCTTTCTTCCGGGCTTATCTGACTTTCTTGGATGGACAGGTGCATACTGCGGCACTTGGGTCAGAGAGTTCTATGCTTCACTATGGATTGATCCGGCCCATGAGTTCATACACTTTGCATTCCGAGGCCGTGACCGTAGACTGTACAGCACTAGAGTGCGGGAGATTCTCAGACTCCCAACTTCAGACACGAAGATTCATCAGCTTTGCTTTGGTCAGACAGCTCCACCTAGACGCCCTCATGGCGGGACTGTGCCTCCTACAGATCTGATCCGACCCTGCTTCTGTGAGCCTTTTGGCGAAGGGTCTCGTCGCACACCTGCCAGCTTGACACCGCTTGCCCGAGTCCTGGATGCTATTGTCAGGCGTACACTTCTTCCTAGGCTGGGCTACAGAGAGGGATTGACCAGGATGCAGTTGTGGGTTGTACACCACCTCCTCTCACAGACATCGTTTGATATATGGGATCTTATGCTTAGTGAGATGGAGGACACCCTGGCAGAAGGCTTCAAGGGACACCGTCAGCTGCCCTATGCTCATTGGATTTGCTTCATAATCAGATCTGCACTTGAGCTTCCTTCAGAGATTAGAGCTGAGATATCTGATACTACCACTGCTTTTCCAGAGTATGATATCCGTCAGCTATGGGCTTCGGTTACTAGAGAGCAGGTCCCAGTGCCAGGACAGCGAGAGAGACCTGAGGTGCCTGAGACAGGAGCTGAGCAGGATGCGACCGTTTAGGGTCTTGCTGAGGCAGAGCTTACAGATCTAGATGCTCAGCCTACTGATCTAGCTGAGGATGAGACCTCTGATAGCACTGACGAGGACTACCAGCCCATCCCCAGGTACCGCTCTCCTCGGCCTCATGACCACGAGGCTGGTGGCTCTGGTTCAGCCTCCCGCTCAGACCCAGCTATGGTGGCTATTCTTGAGAGGCTGACCTAGGCACAGGAGCGACAGGAGCTTCAGCTACAGAGGCAGGCTCAGGATACAACTGCCGCTTTTGCTCAGATATAGGCTCGATAGGATGAGTTTCAGAGACAGCAGCTTGAGATACAGCGTCAGCAGGTCGAGATGCAGCATCAGCAGTACGAGATGCAGCGACAGAGCACAGCAAGCCAGTAGCAGTACTTAGAGCTTCTGCGTCACTTGGTCATAGTTGGGGTTCCTCCACCTGCATCTGCTCTGACTCCAGCCTTACAGTCTAGTGGACCTTCGAGTCAGGGACAGCCGAGCTTTCAGTTCACTTCTCCACAGCAGCAGGTCCCCTAGTCTTTTTAGTCCCCGAGCTACACGCCTATTCAGACGGGGTTCACTCCTTCAGACCAGCCTCGCCCTCACCTACTGACAGGCACACCATTTGTTGATTTCAGTGCCACATATAGCGAGTTGACTAGTCAGCCGACGCCCTCGCACACCACTCTAGCTACTTCTTCAGGGTTGTCTGCTTCAGAGGCAGCTGTTCCTCCTGTGACAGGGACGGGTACTACAGAGACTATACCTTCATCAGTTGCCTCGACCGATCCCCCAGCTGTTGGCTCACTTCAGGCTCAGGTCACAGAGACTGCTCCACTTGTTGCTACTTCGTCAGCACCTGTTCCTGTTGATCAGACCCAGACCGCTTCACAGCCACGTGCTTCTTCAGAGGGTCAGCCTGACAGCTCCGAGTCCGAGGAAGACACTTCTTAGTTCATGATCACTCCGCGCTCCTCGGCACCCGACTCGACTCCGTCTGTTCCCCCATCAGATCCTTAGATTAGTTTTTGGCGGTTGATGCCAAAGGGGGAGAGAGAGTAGATTCAGGGGGAGTTTTGATAGAGGGTTTTCGTTCTTATTTGTGTGCTACATTCATGCATCATGTTTACTTTCCAGTACTTGCATTCTTGTGACATGTGGTCGTGTGAGCTACTTTGAGTCTATCTAGTCACCGTTTTTAAATCATGTCACTTGGTTGGTTATAGCTCTAAGGTTGTGCTTCCGTGCCTTACTCCGATTTCTTTTGAGCTATATCTTTTTGTGTACTAACGCTTTATGTCTTATCTTATGAGTACACTCTTTTGGCTTGGGGCACATAAGCAATTCCTAACCCCTTATGCTTTTTGCTTATGTGAACCAAGCATGTTCGAAAACCTCAACTCCTATCTTTTGAATCTTAGTGTTGTCATCAATCACCAAAAAGGGGGAGATTGAAAGCATCTAGGCCCCGAGAGTTGGTTTCGGTAATTGATGACAACGCTTTATTACCATGACTAACGTGTGTTTTGCAGAAACTTTGGTAAGTTAGGTCATGGAGATGATAACTGCTTTGGGCACTATGGTATTCATGCCCCTTGATGGAAATCGTTTCGGTTTTCAAAGGATTGACGTCAAGATTAAGGACGGTTAGTTCCGGATGTCAAGGTGTTGAGATACATTTGGAATAGTCGTTAGGATCTTCGCTTTTTCCTTTAGCCGTACTATAAAGGGGGGCATGAGCGAGTAGCTTGACCTAGGTGAGTCTCATGTTTAGGTGTGGTGCACATTTGTCAAACTTAGCACTATGAAGCTCTAGAATAGCTCAAAGTTCAGTTGGAAGCAACTTGGTTCAAGTTGCGTCGCGTTTCAGAGTGTTTAGAGGCGTTTTCCCTTGACCGGACGCGGTGCCTGGCTTGACCGGACGCGTCCGATCAGTTCTAACCGCTAATTGTGTTTCAGCGCTGACGACCGAACGCGGTCCTTGCGAGGACCGGACGCGGTGTTCAGGCTGACACGTGTCACTTGAGGGAAACCATCTAATCGAACACGACTGGAGTGTGATCGGCGCGTCCGGTCACGTTCCAATAAGGTACTTTGACGACCGGACGCGTCCGGTCATCACCGATCGGACGCAGTCGCGCGTCAGGTCAGAGTATAGTAAGCTCCCTGCATGATCGGACGCGTCCGGTCACCCCTGATCGGCGCATCCTGTCACTCAGCCGTTATTTCTGGTTTTGATCGTTACGAGCGACCGGCGCGTCCGGTCACTTCGACCGGCGCGTCCGTTCACCTCGTATTTTGCTGAGTTGGCAGGTAACGGTTGGATTTGTTTGAGGGGTGTATAAATACATCCCCACCACCTCTTTTAGAGGTCTCTTGCTCATTTGTTCAGCTGAGAAACACCTTTGGAGTGCAAGGGAGTGCAAGATCTCTAGTGAGGATTATGTTTTGAGAATCAAAGCTTGAGAGTCCTCCACTAGTGAATAGAGAGTAGCAAGTGTGCATCCACCTTCTCATTAGGCTCGTTGTGGTCAAGTGAGAGTTTTAGCTTGTTACTCTTGATGATCGCCATCACCTAGACGGCTTGGTGGTGATTGAGAGTTTGGTGATCTTCCGGCGGAGCTTGTGGATAACCCAACTCATCTTGTGAGCGGTTTTGGGCGATTCACCGCGACGGAGTGTCGAAGAATCAGCCCGTAGAGAGCACTTGATCCTTGTGCGGATCAAGGGGGAGCTACACCCTTGCGCGGGTGCTCCAACGAGGACTAGTGGAGAGTGCCGACTCTCCGATACCTCGGAAAAACATCGCCGTGTTCCTTGCCCTTACTTTCAAGCATTTACATTCTCGTATTTACTTTCATTGCTTGATTTACTTTTCTAGAATTGCCATGCTAGACTAGGATTGGAAACTAGGGTGCAAAACTTTTACCGGTAGAATCTCTAGGAACACAAGTAGGCACTAGGGGTGAATTTCGGCTTGTAGGATTTAATTCAATTAATTTTTAGAAAAGCCCAATTCACCCCCCTCTTGGGCATCTTGATCCTTTCAGAACCGTTTGGCAAAATAGGTTCTCTGGGTAGTCCAAAAGGCGAAATGTCCATACTACCCGTTTTTTTTATTTTTTTTCCTTTCTACCTTATTATCTGTTCGCTCATTCGCACGGGCTGTATGTCTTCAACCTCCGATCGTGCGGCAACCTCACGCACCCACGGCCTCGCATCCTCGGCCCCCACGCCCGGCAGCATCTCCCAGCTGCTCCTGCTGCTCGCACCTTCTCCCCCACGCCCGACGGCCTCGGTGGCCCGCGCCTGGCGGCCCCGCATGGCGGGCTTCTGAGCACTCGCATGGCGGCCCCCCTCCTCCCTGCGCCGCTCCTTCCCGCACCAGCGACCACCTCCGCTCGGCGTGCGCCCATCCCCGTGCCATCGACCGCCTCCGCCCCGCACAGGCATGCATGAACCTCCCGCTACTGTCCCCAACGGGCGCCGCCGCCACCGGCCTCCTCAGCATCCATCGATGCCGTCAAAGAAGAAGGGCACCCAAGTCCAATCCGCACATGGGCCCGCGCGTATAGAGGTAGGAGTCGGGTGAAGCTCGATTTTTCGGCAACAACCATCGCGACTGCCATGTGATAGCGTGAATGACGGGGCTCCTTCATTGAAGCCAGTGCCTTTCAACCCGTTTGGCACAGGGAGCTCAAAAACAGCTTTAGGAGCTGCTTGAGAATCCCTACCAAAGGGCCCCTAAGCGCTGGCTTTGGCACCCGGCCAGGCTAGGTTTAGGCACTGTGCCCAGTACGATAGGAGAGTCGGCCAGGCCATCATCAAGGGCCGCTAGGCCAGGTTTCCCATGTGTGCTATGTTGTATTGTTTTATGTGCTAACCTTTTGAGAATTTTTTTGAACCTATTCACCCTCTCTAACATCGAAGCGGTCCTTTCAGTGGTTGTGTTTTGGGCCGCTACAATTTTTTATAATAATTTAGCCTCTATTTAGCAGTTTTGTGTTTGGGGTCGCAACATGGGTTCAGGAGCTGATGTACTGCTTGGCTGAAAATTCACACTAGAGCTTCGTTTGTTTTTAGAAATTTAAGTCTTTGTACAACTATTTTTATGTCTGCTTGGTTGCAAATTCGCACGTAATATTTTTTGTTAGGAGGCTGCCCATATGATTCCAGTTATTATTTAATTTCTTGCTTTCTTTTCTTTGCATTTTAATTTCCATTGCTCATTTCTTCGTATGACTTTTCATCACTGTTTCTACACCTTTTGCTTTTATGTAGTGAGCATGGTTTCAAATTTGGGAATTAGTGTTTCTGCCCCTATTCCATACTGCAATGGTGATTTTGCCCCTATTTTTTAAACTTTGTGATTTTACCCTCATGATTTTGAAACTAAGCTACCATTTACCCCTGTTTTATGACACCATTAGATCTGAGCTAATTAAATGGTCAAGAAAAAAAGAAAACAAAAGATACCCACATGAAAAGAGTAGAATGCCCTTGTCATATCCTTTCCCCCGCTTTCTCACCGGTCCATCTTCTTGGTTCTCAAACACGGGAAGGCTAGGATTTCATTCATCCGTGTGAGCAGGCACGTGGCCTCCGGCGGTGGATAGCAAGTTGGCGTTCCGACGACGCTAGGGAGGAGTGCGGCCAGCCCCTACGGGCGCACGGCCTGCCCCAGCTAGCGGCGCACGGGAGGGCTCGCGGCCAGCCCTCGGCGGCACACAGGAGGCGTGTGAGAGGGCTCGCGACCATCCCTCGGTGGCGCATGGCCAGCCCCTGATGGCGCTAGGGAGGCGCATGGCTAGCCCTTGGCGGCGCATGAGCGAGCGTGCTGGCGGTGGTCGAACAACCTAGGCGGCTTTGAGTAACATACCCCCGTTGGTTCCATTGATAGTTACAAATAGTCCGCAAGGCAGTGGTGCTCTCTCATCCAAAGTGCAGCACTGGAGTTGTATGCATTGCGATTATTGTTGCATCAAATTGTTGGGGATCGAAAGTTCTGTAGGCAAAATGACTAATTCTGTCTTGCCCCTTTTGGGAATACATCCATCTGGAAATTTATGGATTGCTAGCTGAAATGTTTTCAAATTTTCTAAAAATTATTGAGTTTTGCATGATTGAATTGTATAATTCTGTATCAAAGTTGCCAAACTGTTGATCTGAAAATAGGGGTAAAAACATAAACAACAAAATAAAACAGGAGTAAAAATGCATGGACAAAGTTGTCCTTTGGTTTAAAAATTAACACCATTAGAGGGACTTCATAGAGCAGGGGTAAAGTCTCATTCGTTTTGAAATTGTTGGGGTAAAATCACAAAGTTAAAGAAACGAGGGCAAAATCACCATTTCACTTCAAAATAGCAGTAGAAACACTTAAGCCCCTTCGAATTTCATAGTAGAATTACATAAATGGCTGGTTTTCTATACTTTCATTTTGAGGTTCCTATGCCTTTGGCTTACTACCACTAGTACTCGCGAGTCACCTCTCGTGCAATCCTTTCCGAGCCCTCCCTCCCCCGAGCGCCTCCCAACGGGCGACTCGGGGGGCCCAGCCGCCAGTGCACCAGCGCCACCCGCCACCCCTCTGGCCACCGCTGCCGCCGTCTCTGGCATGCGGCGGCAGTGGCCCACAAAAGCGGCCACCGTCAGTCTCTCCCCCCTCTCCCCTCCCCTCTGCCTCCCTCCCCTCCACCTAGCTCCTCTGATGAGCCGGCCGTCCGGCGGGGTGGATCCGGGCCCTCTTCGACCGGATCCGGCCTCCTCATCCCTGGATCTACCACTTCCTGATGGAGTCGCTGGGCCGTGGGTCCCCTCCACGCTGGTGTGCGGGCCGGTGTCCAGGGGCCGGGCCGCTCTCGGCTAACGCACCGGTGGATGCAGATGCGGTCACAGCTAGACCCCCGCGGCTGGTGGCGCCCCCTCGCTGCGGCGTGGTGGTCTTCACCCCCTACTTCGACGCGACAACTTCTAGACCAGCGACCACCTTTTGCGCGGGGGTGCATGTGGGATTGCTTCTGGGCGCGCCTGCTTCCTCCTGCGAAGGTTCAGCGGCCTGGGTCCAGCGCCCGCCGCCTGACTTCCTCTAGGTCCAGCGGCCTAGGGCAGCGGGACCTGCTGGCCCCATGGCCACGGCGGCCACTGGCCGGATCTACCCTGCACGTGGCCTAGGGTGGCTAGACGGCTAGCATGTTGGCATCCTGGTAGTGGTGGCCAGCATGGAGCTCCGGGCGAAAGCTCTGCCCGGCGGTGGTCGACGGACAACGGTGACATCTTGGTGCCACATACCTTCCTGGAGATGTCGTTCTCTGAGCCCATGCTCCTGTGCCACCAGTGCCGAATTCTGGGTGAAAGCCTTGCCTTAGATGCCTCTAAGGCCAGCGATGCCGCGTCCATAGTCGCTTCTATGGGCGTCCTCCCCTTCCTGAAGGCGTCGCTGAAGATTCAGCCTACTTCCTGCCGTCGGTTCCCCGTGGAGTCCCTCACTGTGCCTGTTCTGCTTCATTTCCACTCACATTGGTCTATCCTACAGCTCTTGACCTTGCTTGGTTCGTTGTCTTTGGATATCGTAGCGGATGCTTTGCCACTACTGCTTCTCCCCCGGCGGATGCTTTGCCGCCATTTGGTTCATTGGCGGATGCTTTGTTGTCGTATCATCTTCTTCCCGGACAGATGCTTGGCCATCTGTGGATCCCTGGCGGATGCTTTGCTGCCAATGACTCCTTGGCCCCCTCTCTGGTAGATGCTTTGCTGCCGAGAGTGTGTTGGCCCGCTGCTTAGCGGATGCTTTGCCACTGTGGTCGCTTGGTTCGTTGGCGGATACTTTGCCGCCGTTGCTGCTGGTTGCTCATTCTCTGGGTGGATGCTTTGCCACTTGTTGACGGTCATTAACTACTATTATAAACCATCAACAAAACATGAATAAGGGCATAAATCAATCACAAAACATAGAGTTAGGGATTAAACTGATAGAATTCCATAGGTTTTGATGAATCTGTGTTTCTGTAGGGGATTAACAGGAAAAAGGGGCAAGATATCAAGGATGTTGGGCTAAAAAGCATATTCTACACGGGAACCAACTTGAGAAGATTCTAGAGAACACGAGAAGGCGATCCACTGAAACTTGGGCCAAAAAGCCACAGAAGGGGGTAGGCCGACCTAGGCCTAGGTCGGTCGACCTGAGCCAACGCCAATCATGGCTCGCTTCGAACGTCGGTCTCCCACCGCCATTGAGGTCCAATCTTCGCCATAGATCAAAGTCGGTTTGATCCGAGGGCTCTGGTTCATCCCACCAGCCTATATAAGCAGCCCTGTAACCCCTGAGGCAAAGGCATCCCTAAAACCCTAATTCATATTTTTTTGTGAGGATCAATTGAGAGGGGTCCCATGAAAGGATCTATCTCTCAGAGATAACCATCAAGAGAAGATTAGTCATGTAGTCCTCTAGAGATTAGGACTAGTCTTTAGATATAGTGAGATAGAGTGTGAAGGAAGAGTTTGGAGGAAGTGTCTGCTTATCGGTGCTCTCTCTACGGCTTGTACCTATGGGATTGAGTTCCTCTGGAGCTTGCTTCTGAGATTCCTCTGGTAATCAACTTCTAATTCAAGTAAGTAACATTGTTTATATTATTCTTTAGGTTTGCGAGTATCTTTTGAGCGCTTTAATCTATGGCCATTAGGTTAAAGTATAATTCATAGTGTAAGCATGGCGCTTAGACTCGGGTTACTCGTAGATGCACCCTACCTTCCGGATCAGTGGTAGCTCGTAAGGGTTACTTTATAGCCTCGTTGAATCTTTCATAGTCCACCTCCCGTTTGTAGGACAAGTAGGACCTGGTTGCTAAGGAAAGCATCCTCTGTTGATGTCTTTTCTTAAGTAATGTCCCCAGTTGAACAATACTAGAAATAACTTGTGAGGGTTAGAACTAGAAGACCTTAGTGATCTTCTTTATGTCCCTATCATCTCTGTCCTTGATGCTTCTCAGAGGTTAAGCATAGACTTAGTTGCGCTCACACGTTTCCCTGTGGATACGATATTTAAAACCTTCGGGTGAAAGCTACAGCGGTATCCGTGCGCTTGTGGATCTTTTCTGTCTGCGTTAAAATATACCAACACCACCATGGTTTGGTCTTTTGCGTAGGAAACCATTGTGTTGTTGTTGTATTGCAGGCACAAGTTGTTGGTCTAGGGTGTTGAGGGCAGTCGCTCTTTTTTATGTATCTTTTATTGTTCCTATGTTTATTCCAGGTTACTCACTACTATCTTAGTGGTTTGTAATCTGTGCTATGAGGGTTCTCTCATAACTGACTTGTAATTCACTCCTCTTAATGAAAAATGGGCTATATCCCCCGATCGCGAAAAAAGGTTCCTATGCCTTTTCTGACGCTATATAGGGTCATTGATAAAATGATGTGTCCAATGATTTCTATGCCACCAAATTTTAGTATTTATACCCTAATGCATGAGTTTCTATTCTTTAGAATCGTGATAAACTGAGCCACACGAACCAATTATACTAAAATTTCAAATTTTAGAGAAAGATAAGTAACTTAAAATTACTATGACCATACCATCAGCTTTATATTCCACCAAATTGTAGTTTATATCCCCTACTACATGAGTATCGATGACCATAATCGTCACATGAATTTATCGTGATACAAATTTCAAATTTTAGAGAGTATGATAACATATCGATTTCTTCTATAAACGTGCAAATATATTTCTATGCCATCAAATTTTAGTACTTATACCCTAATGCATTAGTTTCTATTATTAGAACCGGGACAAACTAACTCATATGAACCAATCAAAACTATCATATCAAACTCTAGAGAAAAAGAAGAAATTTAAAATTTCTATGACTATTTTATCGAATCCTATGCAACTAAATTATACTCCCTCCATTCTAAATGATAACACATTTTGGTTTTTCTAGATACATTGATTTTACTCCGTATATAGACATAGTGTATATGTAAGTACATAGCAAAAGCTATGTATCTAAAAAACCTAAAATTTCTTATAATTTATAATGAAAGGGGTAATATCTAAGTGAAAGTGCATGTAGGCCCCCTGTGAGTTTTGGTGGTTGAATGACAAAGCAATTGAAGGACTATGTGTGTTTCATTGAAAATGATCATATCAAACTCAGGGTATTGCTCAAATGAAGAAGAAGCAAGCATAATTGGCTAATTACAAATGAAGACATGAGTGATTGCATATATATTGGTCTCATATGGAAAGCTTGCTATATCAAGAAGAATGATGATATGAGGTTTCATATCCATCAAAGGGCAATGACCTGGTTACTTAATTAAATTGATGGTGTTCATATCCAAGGAGGAAGAAAATTGATCAAGTTCATTGCATTTTCATGAAAGGAAGAACTTGAAGCTTGATTGATCTCAAGGTTTATATCAAAGAAGATATTCAAGCAAGAATTACAACATTGAAGGAATGGTTTTCAATGTGTGCTCAAAGTTGGTGCAAATCATTATGTGGCTTGGGATGGCTTGAAAGGTGAAGTTAGCAAGGAAAACACTTCGAGGAACTAAAGCAAAGGTGAAGCTTAAGGCGCTGATGAACCAAGGCTAGGGTGAAGAAGAGAGTACTTGCATTGAGTCTCGCACAAGTCAAGCTATGTGAAGTCATATTGTCAGGAGGATCAAATCATTATTGAATTATATAGAAAAAGTGACTTGATTCCATTAAGTGAAATCATATGTTTGGAAATGGTTTGAGTCACATGCTCAAGGTGGATTTGCTTAAAGGAATGAGAAAAAGATTGTTGTCACCCTCAAATGTCGATGGTTGAAAGAAATGACATATGAAGATATCGAAGACTCAATTGTTGGAAATAGATATATCGTTTTGATCATGAGTATAGGTATGCCATACTATTAAAAGGTGTAGGAACTTGTGACACCTAAGAGGGGGGGTGAATTAGGCAACTTAAAAACTACTTCTAACTATGGCCTCTAATTTCACCTAGTCAAAACCTATACAAGAGAGTAATCTATCTAGATGTGCAACTCAGGTTTTGCTAGGTGTGTTGCTATCTCTACTGCAAAAGAGTTATGCAACTGTGGACGGTCCTTAAGTACCAAATATAGTTATCAAATAAATAAAGAAAAGGATCCAAATGCAACCAACACCTAGACTTAGGGTTTTATCTGACAGAATTCCACGAGTTTTGGTGTTTGTCTGTTTCTGTAGGGGGTTATCAGAAAATACGGAGGAAAGGCCCACACGTCGGGTTTACATAGAGATAATAACGTGTTCACCGATTTTCTATCATCTAGAAGACTCCAGAAGCCACGAGATCGAACGGGAGGCCGAATGGGCCCGGAGGCAGGGCGCCCGCCCTGCTCCCTAGGGCGCCCGCCCTGGCCTGAGAGCCAATCAGGCTCCGTCTCGTAGATTATGCTCCACCGACCTAAGGGATCAAGGAAAACCGTGCGATTAATGTCGGTTTGATCCGACGGCCCACGTTCACTTGAGGGACCCCTGGCCCCTGGAGGAGGCACTCCCTCATTCTCAATTCCTCAAACCCTAATCTCAGGAGGAGAGTCTCTGATCAAGCCCTAGAGCCACCACATCAACTAGATCTCTAGTATAGCATAGCTACATAGGATTAGAACTAGAAGGAGTCAATCTTCGATTGGTTTCCGGATCTGTCAAGAGGATTCTTGGTAATTCCTTTACTGTTCTTCATTGTTCATCTTTGTTCTTCAATATTATGAATACAACTTTGTTCTATTTCAATATATTGATTATGACTATGCTCTACTTGTTTATGTTTGCGATTATATTGTTCTTAGTTTATCGTAGTTATACGCTTGGCTTAGTTAGATTGGAATTATATACATGTTTAGGATCGTATAGCATTTATCCATCGGATCCATGGGTAAATGATAAATATTGTGTAGGCGTGGTGCTTAGACCATATTTATCTGCGATTGCACCTTATATGCCGGATCGTGGGGTGGTCCGCGATGGTGACAGCTTCGTTGGTTCTTATATAGTCCCCCTCCCGTGTGTAAGGCAGGCAGAGCAACATTATTACGGGGGAGTGATTGCTATGTTTCTCATCTTCCTTGATAATATCACTATGCATGGGCGTAGTCCTTTTTCGCAATGATTGCCAAGTGTACTTGCACTAACTATGATATGCTAGACTTATAGTTAAGAATAACTTAGGAAATATCCTTGTAGTTCGTCCTAATACCATGCTAATGACTTGCTAGAATATCTGTTGAGGTGCTTATCATTATTATATGTGGCTAGCTGATCAGAATAATTATCTTTGTCACCATTCATACTTTATCTATACTTTATGTGACACTTACCCCTGTATGCAAGAGATAAATGAGTGCTCTCACTTATACATGCAATGATTGATACTCATTCCTATATTCCATTCCATAATCAACATTGATGTTAGTAATCCCTTCCCAGTGGTAAAAATATAAATAACGATACCTGGAATACTTCCCGGTTAAAATGCTACATCGGTATTAATCTGTGCGCTTGCAGATCTTATTTATTATTTATTTAGAAGAGCAGTTGCATATTTCAATACCGCATCTCTCATGTCATGCTGGGGATGACAACTTGGCTTAAGTGGCATGAGGGATAGGTTCGGCATTTTTGGCGCCGTTATCAGAATTAGAAAACTAAGTCTACTTTTGGTAATGACGTTAAGAATGCCCAACAAGCATTTTTTTGGCGCCGTTGCCGGGGAAGGTTGATTTACTAACAAGGAATGAATACGGAATTTGAGTCATCATTCGCATCATTAAGTGATTGAGATCATCAATTCTCCCATACAGATTTACCCCTGTATTTTTCCATTCTTATTGTTTTGCAGGGTGATGTATGAATAGAGGATATCTTCCAGAAAATTTTGTTGACAACCCCAAAGCATTAATCAGAGGGGCAAGAGCCAAGCTCAAGAAGTCAACACTTCGACGCAACACTTCATCCAATTCAGAAGACCGCCGAAGTTTCATCCGGAATTTGTCAACAGAGTTTGCAGCCATGGCGAACAAGACGATCCGCGAGTTCTCAGCTCCCACTACGGACAACATCCGCACTGGACCTGCCACGGCCATCGACAAGAACTTTGAGCTCAAGCCAGGGCTCATCAACATGGTATAAGCCAACCAGTTTTGTGGGAAGCCGCATGAAGATGCAAGTGCTCATCTCCAACACTTCAGATTTGCAGCACATTCACTATATTAGATGTTCCCAGAGACGCCATACTACTTCGCCTTTTCCCATTCTCACTATTGGGGAGAGTGAAGCAGTGGTTCTACGCGACGAAGGATAAGAACACTACGTGGGCACTCTGCTCTACAAACTTTCTGGCTAAGTTCTTTCCCATGGGCAAGACCAATGCTCTCCGTGGGAAGATTACAAGTTTTCAGCAACAACATGATGAATCCGTTCCAGAAGCATGGTAGCGCTTTCAAGATTACATCCTAGAATGTCCCCATCATGGAATGGAGAGCTGGCTACTTATGCAGACTTTCTATCATGGGCTCATCACTAGTGCTCGTGAGACCATGGATGCTGCAGCTGGAGGCGCATTTCTATCACTCACCATACCACAAGCTACAGCCCTTGTGGAGAAGATGGCTTCCAACCAAGGTTGGAACGAAGAGAGGACTCAAACACGCAAGAAGGGTGGAGGTATGCACCAGCTCAAGGAGGTAGACATGCTGTCTGCAAAGTTAGACCTACTCATGAAAAAGCTCGATGACAAAGCTGGAGACAAAAGAGAAGTCATGAACGTCTACGACTCTCACATGACTTGTGAGGAATGTGGAGATACTGGACACTCAGGCAATCACTGCCCTGAGATGCTTGAGGATGCAAGGTACATCAACAACAACAACAACAACAACCGTCCTCAACAAAATCAAGGTTGGAATCAACAGAGGCCTAACTACTCAGGTAACTACTCAGGTAATTATCAAGGTAATAACTCTTACAACAACAATAATAATTTTCCACCCCTGAGAGAGTTAGTGTCTAATCAAGGAAAGCTAATGGATAACTTGTCTAAGAAATTGGCATCCAATGATAAAATACTAGAAAACATAAATAATAGAATGGATAATTTCTCTACTGCCATCAAAAACCAAATTAGCTTTAATAAAATGATTGAATCTCAGTTAAATCAAATAGCTGCTGCTGTTCCTGCTACTAACCCCGGTATACCATCACAACCGGAAGGATTAGAATCTGCAAATCTTGTAGACATGTTTGATGCAGGTAACTATTGGAGTAATCCCGCTGTCGGAGTACATTATAACCTTCTGCCAGTCAAGAGAGGCGATCCAGGATGCCCCGTCATCCCGATCTCCATCGGCATGGTGGACTTCCCAGAAGCACTCTGTGACTTTGGCTCCAGTGCCAACATTATGCCCAGGGTACTCTATGAAAAATTCTTTACATATCCTTTATCAAAAACAACTATGTGTTTGCAGCTTGCAGATCGGACACTAAGCTTTCCTAAAGGAATATTAAAGAACATGTGTGTCCGAGTTGGTACCTCGTATGCTCCAGCTGACTTCGTGGTGATAGAGACTGGGTCCGATGAGAGGTCACCAGTTATTCTGGGAAGGCCATTCCTGAACACCTCGGGAGCTGTCATCTACACCAGCGCTGCGAAGATCAACTTCAACATCAAGGGGAGGAAGGAGACGTTTTCCTTCAAGAACAAGATTACACAAATCCCAGAGCAACCCCAACATGAACCAAGGAAGAGGACCAACAGGAGGAACAAGCAGAACAAGAACAACCAAGGATGGACCGAATCAGCTAAGATGGTCACTGCAGTTCAAGGAGGTCAAGATGGTCGACTCAAGTCGCCCTTCCTGAACAAGAAGGACGACCCAGGTATGCCAAGCATTGAGTGCTCAATCAATGGATACTCCTTTCAGAAGGCGCTCTGCGACACTGGATCAGGCGTCAACATAATGGCCACAGTCACCTATCAGCTCTTGTACGGGATCATGCCCTTAAAACCAACATACACTCAGCTCCAGATGGCAGATCAGACATCCCGAAAGGTCAAAGGTATAGTAACCGATGTCCCTGTTAAAATTAACGATCATTTTGTCCATACAGACTTTCAGGTCATTGACATGGGAGACGACGAGTACGATCCACCCATCATCCTAGGAAGACCGTTCCTAGGCACCGTCAAAGCAATCATCTACATTGGAACCGGAGAAGTCCATATGCATTTCCCCTCTGAGAAGGTACGCCGCTACTTTAATGACCCTAACTATATAGTTGAAGATTCTAAGCAGGTCAGGGCAAGAAGAAGGCGACGTAACCGTAACCAAAGGAGGCAAACCATCAAGGACGTATGGGCAGACTATGAAGGAGAGGTCATAAGGCCCGAGGATACACAACAGGAGACCGAAGCACCAAGTCGGGTATGGAAGGCGAAGACAGTTACACAAGAAGAGGAGACGCTGCCGGAACCACCGTCTACGCCACCCAAATCCCAGGACAACTAAAAAGAAAAGACGTCCTGTTCGGAGGACTTAAAAACACCGAACGCCGTGCCAAGAGGTAAACTTGGTAGTTATCATTTTCCCTTTAATTATTGCTCAGTTAATCATGTTCATTCTGTCTAAAAAAATATTGAAAACAGTAAGCCCCATGTGAGTATGCGAGTGGCATAAAACCCATAAGTACATTCACTGTGGTGGCATAAAAAAAAATAATAATATATTTTTTCTGTTCTATAAAAATGAAAATAAAAATAGAGAGTGACATTTATCAAGGAAGCTCAAACATGATAAAGGCTAGATATTTATGCTAACGCTTAATCAAGTTCCACGAAGCTTTGTTGTCTATTTGAGCTCCACAGAATTCAGGAAGACTAGCAGACGGAGGATATCCTAATCGCTGTCAGGGTGCTGCCGACATTCAAATACACCTCTGCACCTGCTAGCTACATCAGAAGAAATTACGTCAAGATCCAGCTTGGGGGAGAGCACCCCCATTTATCCCGATAAGTATTTTTATCTACATTTATACCTATGCTTTATTAAAATAAAAAGATGCATAATCATGAAAACCCAAATAAATATTTTGTGTTTATATATATTTGCTTAGTTTAATAAATAAATAAAGTAGCTATGCTAAACTGAATCTTGAAAATAAAACTCTAGCATGGATATGATGAATAGTTGCTCTGCCTAATTTTCAAATTTGTTCTCTCTCTAGTTTAGACATAACTGTTATAATTTAAAACTGGCTCTAAACCTGAACTAGTGGGAAGAGAACTTGATCTGAAGTCTAAGTTGTTAACGGATATGATATGGGAAGGTTGAGCTGTTGTTTATCTGTTCCTAGAGATGCTAGAATTCTGGAGAATTTTATCTTTGAAAATCTTTAAAATGTTGCATGATGAGTTCCTGTATGATGAGAGTTTAAATTCCTACCACAGCCATATATACATGCTTATTAGATTAAGAGCCGCACTTTTACTCTTACTGCTTATGGGCATTGTGTGGTCAAGCTGTGTAGACCCTTAGGAACTTGTCATGTGGTTAAAATCAAGATTCACTTGTACGTTCACTCATACATACTGCTTCTACTCCAGAAGTACGCATCCACATATATCCACTCATTTCCATCTCTAGATTCACCCAAAATTATTCTACTCCTGACCCGGGAGAGAATAGTGTTGACGGTCCTTAAGTATCAAATATAATTGTCAACTAAACATGGAAAAGGATCAATATGCACCAAACATCTAGAATTAGGGTTTTATCTAATAGAATTCCACGAGTTTTGGTGTTTATCTATTTCTACAGGGAGTTATCAGATAATATGGAAAAGAGGTCCACATGTCGGGTTAATGACGGGAAAATTACTTGGCACGCAATTATCTTACATCTAGAAGACTCCAGAAGCCACGGGAACGAACGGGAGCTGTAACGGGCCAGGACACAGGGCGCCCGCCCTGTGCCCTAGGGCGCCCGCCCTGCCCCTCGGGCCAATCAGCTTCTGCCTCGCGGATTATGCTCCACCGCCTCTCTAGATCAAGGAAAACCGTCCGTTCTAAGTCGGTTTGATCCGACGGTCCAGATTCATTTGAAAGGGCTATATAAGCAAGGCACCACCACCCCAGGGGGGAGGAGAAATCATTATCAGAGGAAGCCAGAAAAGTTAGGGTTTAGGAAGTTCTCTCCCGCAGAGAATTAGAAGTAGCTACTCCATTGTTCTTCAAGTCTTATAGGTTTGATTAGATAGAATTAGAGAAGTAGAGCATTCAAGCTCTGGATTTCGGATCTTCATCAATAAAGATTGGTATTATTTCATATCATTCTCTACTACTTTATTCTAATTGCATTATGTCTCTGTTTATTATGTTCTTAGTTTACTCTAGTTCTATAATTGATATAGTTATGATTGATAATGAGTTTATGTATGAGTTTGCAAAGCGCTTAGCTCTTACCTCGAGGGAGTTAAGTGGTAGATCATATGTGGGCGTGGTGCTTAGATATTATTTACCTGCAAATGTATCCTATTGGCCGGGTTGTGTGGTAGTTCGCGATAGTGACAGCTTCGTTGATTCTTATATAGTCCACCCTCCGTTGATAGGACAGGCAGAATTTGTATTGCGGAGTAAGTCTTACTATGTTCTGATTTACTTTAGCAATATTCCTTATACATAAATAAAGAGTCTTTTATGCTATATATGATCTTGTAGAATGTTTAGAGTAGATTGTGACTTAGTAGATAGTAGATACTTAGAATCCATTCTCTAGCTAATCCGACGTCACCTTATATCAATATGGAGTAGTCTATTTCTAATCGCTGTGTTATTTACCCATGAGCTTATAATTCATTATCTTTATTTATGGCTTACCCCCTGCCAAAGCAAGTGACTGTGTGACGAGTTTCTCATTAGTAATCATGTTTAGCAAAGTTGATCTCTAGTCTATGTCATTCTACACCTGCTTTCACCGTTCTCTTAAGCAAAATATAAATAACGATACCCAGAATACTTTTCCTGGTGAAATGCTACAATGAGGTATTTTATCTGTGCGCTTGCGGATAGAATAGATTATCTTCTAAAGAGCCCTTTACATTTATAAATACCTATGTACACTCTGGCACCATGCTGGGGATGACAACCTAGTATTTAAGTGGTGTTAGTAAGTGTCAACAAATAGCCAAAAACATTATCCCATTCCTGTTATTCCCTGTGAAGTTAATGCTCAAGTCATTTCTACTACCACTTGCTATATTTTCAAAAGAGGGAGATTGCTCTAAAAAAAATATAAATACGAGGAAATAAAAAGGAGCAAGTGCTCGGAACCTCGAAGAAAGAAAAAGTGAGACGAGTGGTAAAAATGGACAAGTGTCCGACAGTAGAATTAGGGGTACAAGATACCCACCTGAGAGAAAAAAAATAGAGCATCTCATTCCCCTCAAAAGTTTTAAAAAGCAAGAAAGGTATGTATTCCCTCAAAAAGAGCATTAGACTTTTGTTATCACCATCATCACCATACACCACTCATTCACCACACATGCACATCTTGATTTGACTTATTGACTTGTTTCTCTGGATCCATGGTTTGACTATGCAATAAATGTTCTATGAGTATGTATACTGTATCTCCCACCTATGAGCTCCAGATATCAAAGCCTTATTAGAGTAGGGTGAGAGAGAAGGCAATGTCACTACGCCTTATACCATAAATACCACATACTTTGAGAGAGAAGGCATATACCATTACTGCCTTGGTAAGGATCCAGAAATACCACAAAAGAGAGACCCGAGAAAGTCATACAAGGAATCTCTGAGTTTTATTTGAAAAATTTGCAAAAACTCCAGAGCTATAGCTGATCAAGAATAAGAGACATGGCGTTTGACTAGACCGTTCTATCTTTTAACCACTCAAGATGCAGGTGACGGTTGCAAGCCCCATGGTGAAAGGTAAAATGAGTAAGTTTTAAGTCTTGACAGTTTACTCTAACTCAGGGATGAGACCTTATTTGAAAGCATATGTACCGTCAACGTTCAAAGGCGTTGCAGCAACTTCTGATCCATAATGAGTCTATCCTTGCTCAGGGACGAGCAAGAGGTAAGCTTGGGGGAGTTTGTTGACGGTCCTTAAGTACCAAATATAGTTATCAAATAAATAAAGAAAAGGATCCAAATGCAACCAACACCTAGACTTAGGGTTTTATCTGACAGAATTCCACGAGTTTTGGTGTTTGTCTGTTTCTGCAGGGGGTTATAAGAAAATACGGAGGAAAGGCCCACACGTCGGGTTTACATAGAGATAATAACGTGTTCACCGATTTTCTATCATCTAGAAGACTCCAGAAGCCACGAGATCGAACGGGAGGCCGAACGGGCCCGGAGGCAGGGCGCCCGCCCTGCTCCCTAGGGCGCCCGCCCTGGCCTGAGAGCCAATCAGGCTCCGTCTCGTAGATTATGCTCCACCGACCTAAGGGATCAAGGAAAACCGTGCGATTAATGTCGGTTTGATCCGACGGCCCACGTTCACTTGAGGGGGCTATATAAGCAGGACCCCTGGCCCCTGGAGGAGGCACTCCCTCATTCTCAATTCCTCAAACCCTAATCTCAGGAGGAGAGTCTCTGATCAAGCCCTAGAGCCACCACATCAACTAGATCTCTAGTATAGCATAGCTACATAGGATTAGAACTAGAAGGAGTCAATCTTCGATTGGTTTCCGGATCTGTCAAGAGGATTCTTGGTAATTCCTTTACTGTTCTTCATTGTTCATCTTTGTTCTTCAATATTATGAATACAACTTTGTTCTATTTTAATATATTGATTATGACTATGCTCTACTTGTTTATGTTTGCGATTATATTGTTCTTAGTTTATCGTAGTTATACACTTGGCTTAGTTAGATTGGAATTATATACATGTTTAGGATCGTATAGCGTTTATCCATCGGATCCATGGGTAAATGATAAATATTGTGTAGGCGTGGTGCTTAGACCATATTTATCTGCGATTGCACCTTATATGCCGGATCGTGGGGTGGTCCACGATGGTGACAGCTTCGTTGGTTCTTATATAGTCCCCCTCCCGTGTGTAAGGCAGGCAGAGCAACATTATTACGGGGGAGTGATTGCTATGTTTCTCATCTTCCTTGATAATATCACTATGCATGAGCGTAGTCCTTTTTCGCAATGATTGCCAAGTGTACTTGCACTAACTATGATATGCTAGACTTTATAGTTAAGAATAACTTAGGAAATATCCTTGTAGTTCATCCTAATACCATGCTAATGACTTGCTAGAATATCTGTTGAGGTGCTTATCATTATTATATGTGGCTAGCTGATCAGAATAATTATCTTTGTCACCATTCATACTTTATCTATACTTTATGTGACACTTACCCCTGTATGCAAGAGATAGATGAATGCTCTCACTTATACATGCAATGATTGATACTCATTCCTATATTCCATTCCATAATCAACATTGATGTTAGTAATCCCTTCCCAGTGGTAAAAATATAAATAACGATACCTGGAATACTTTCCGGTTAAAATGCTACATCGGTATTAATCTGTGCGCTTGCAGATCTTATTTATTATTTATTTAGAAGAGCAGTTGCATATTTCAATACCGCGTCTCTCATGTCATGCTGGGGATGACAACTTGGC
The DNA here is from genome assembly GCA_022457205.1 of Saccharum spontaneum. Lineage (NCBI taxonomy): Eukaryota > Viridiplantae > Streptophyta > Magnoliopsida > Poales > Poaceae > Saccharum > Saccharum spontaneum. Next base: position 22,034,103 of record CM039611.1, read on the forward strand.
TTAAGTGGCATGAGGGATATGTTCGACATTTTTGGCGCCGTTATCAGAATTAGAAAACTAAGTCTACTTTTGGTAATGACGTTAAGAATGCCCAACAGCAACCTAGGTTCCAATCCTATCAACTAGCCTATCAGCTAAGCTAGGAAAGTAGAGCACACAACCAAGGTAGCAATGTAGATGCGGAAGGTAAAGATGAGGTAGAGATGCAAACTCCCATCGACGACTCCTATATTGTTACCGAGGTATCGAGAAGCGCTCAAGCTTCCCCCTAGTCCTCGTTGGAGCCCCTCACAAGAAATCCCTCGCAAGGGCCAAGCTCCCAGCCGAGTAACTCCGTGGATAGCCCCAGGCCTTCCCCACGCGCAAGTGGTTCTCCAGTGTTCCTTTCGGCAAGCCTCTCCCGGACCACTCCCCGCTGTCTTCACTATCAAGCCTTCGGCCGAACCGCCGCGGGCCTTGTTCCCTTCGGTACATGATGGCGGCCACACCACAAGCACGGTTGGTGTGGTCTTGCAAGACTACAAGCCCCGCCGAGTACAAGCACGGTGCGCGCAAGCACCTTTGGATGAGAGGTATGCAAACCTCACTAGCAACTAGACCTAAGCCTAGAGCAAGCACTTATGAGCGTGGTCTAGCTAGCCTAAGCACTTCGCAAAGCACCTACACTAATCACCTTGTGATCTTTAAGCTCTATGCAAGTGGAGAGCACCAAAGTGGTGTGGCAACACCCTAGTATCTTCCTTCAGCTCCCACACTTCTCAAATGGCCGGTTGGAGGGTCTATTTATAAGCCCCACTGAAAAAATACCTGTTGGAAACAAAACAGCCATTCTGCGAACTGACCGGACGTGCAGGTCGTAGCTCCAACGGTTAGTTCCTGCACGCTCTCACTGCCTTCTATTGACCGGACGTGCAGGTCATCCACGGGACCGGACGCGCACGTCGCAGCGAAGGAGTGAACAGAGAGCATCCAGAGACCAATTTTGCTGACCAGACACGTCAGGTCATCATTGATCGGACTCACACAGCGTCAGGTCACTTTTGCACCTGAAAAACACTGACTGGACGCTCTTGACCGGACTCGTAGGTGATAACAGGACGTGCAGGTCACAGAGTCCGGTCGTAGACCTCTCTTCGGTAAAACGGCGATAACTCTTAGCTCCGAACTCTGAATTTGATGATCTTGGACATTTTGGAAAGCTAATGGAAAGCTCTATAGCTTTGAGCTAGTGTCATGTCAATTTGATCAGATCCAAAATCATGAGACAATTCCAATTCATACACCTCTTTGTCTCACTTGAGCGGCTACAACTTTGTTTGCGTCTTCGCGTCCAGGCTTCTACTTCTTGTGTCTTAGACTTTGCTTGATCTTTGTAGGTCTTCAACTCATCTTCTAAGGTCTTGCTTGAGGTGTTGATCATTTGGGTCATCACATCGCCTGTGTCCAAGTCCACTTTGCAACCTATTGAACTACAAATCATATACTTGCAAAAGCATTAGTCCAACTTGGTTGTGTTGATCATCAAACACCAAAATCCAAAGTGAATGGGCCTAGGGTCCATTTTCCTTACAAAAGGGATGCAACATGAATAGTTTGATAAGTCTCAAGTGTTCAAACTAACCAAAACCCGAGTGCTAACATGAGAGAAAGACATGCTACAACACTTGCACATGTCCATCTTGTGGCTTGTCCTTTGTTGGGATTGATAGCCCTCCAGATAAGCTTTTCGAAATATCCAAGATCATCAAAATCGGAGTTCTGAGCTAAAAGTTTTGGGCATTTTAATTTTCTTGGTAAAATCTAAGAAGCCATACCGGTCCGGTTCTGCAAACCGGAGCCCTAGAAAATAATCAAATTTTTAGATGGCCCAGGCTGTGGAGCTTTTGTTTTGCAAACCGGAGGTCCGGTTTACAGTCTAAAATTAATTTTCAGAACCTGAGTGCCTCCACTGGAGGTCTGATTTTCCAAACTGGAGCTCCAGTTCTGCGCAGACTGACTTGTTCCAGAGTTGGTTTTTGGAGCTCTGGTCCTCATCGAAGGTCTGATTTTGGGCGGTTTAGCACTCCAACGGCTAGATTTGAGAGGGGTGGTATTTATACTCCCTCTCTCTCTCTCCGGCCATACCCCTTCTTCCTCCTCAAGCCAAAACATCCGTGCACCATTTTTACTCCTCTCCCCTCTCCCTCTTTGTGAGGCTTGCGTAAGGGTGAGAATCAAGAGAGTTGGGTTGAGAGATTGGGTGTTTGAGAGCAAGAGAGATAGCAATCCCACCCTTGAGCACTTATGAAGGTTGTTCATCATCGTGTGAAGTATTTGTTACTCTTGGAGCTTTGCTCCTAGACAGCCTTGGCGGTTGCCGGCGAGTCACCAATTTGTGGTGCACGGCCGGATTGTTGTAAGATGGGTTAGTCTTCTCGCTGAAAGAGGAAAGAAAACTCCTTAGTAGGTTGGTGCAGACGAGATTTTAGGTCCAAACCAGACCTTCGGTCCCAGAGTAGTTTTGAAAGCTCTAATTTTTTTAGAAACACCTATTCACCCCCTCTCCTATCTATATGAGTTTTTATGACCACACTTTAGCACAAACTTGCTGGGATTCAAATTTTAAATTTCAAAGAGAAAGATAACATCTCGATTTTCTATAAACGTGTCAACAAATTTCTATGCCACCAAATTTAAATATTTACACTTGAGTCCGCAAAATTCTATAATGAAAATCCTTTACATAAACATGTCGTGATTTAAATTTTAGAGAAGAAAAATATCTCGATGTTTCTAGGTTCGCGTTCACGAGATTATACGTTCGTTGGAAGTATTAAACTCTATACCTTAAAATGTAGATTTATAAATTTTATATATTTCAAAAAATATATTTATATGGAGGCTTTTTTTGGCAAAAAAAATGCGAGGAGTTTAGTGATAAAAATCGTTTTTGAATCCAATGTTTTATTGAAAAATTATCAATAAAAAATAGAATAGGTTAAATTAGGTTGCATATATGCATGCGTCAGCATTTAGTGTCAAATAAAACTAGGCTATATATATATATATATATATATATATATATATATATATATATATATATATATATATATATATATATATATATATTAAGCTCTCTGGACCTCGGGCCATTTTTTCTGAGACTAGCCTCTTAAGAGGTTCGTCTGTGAAAATGACCTTTATTTTCGGAGACGGACCTCTTAAGAGGGCCGCCTTTAATGGATTTTGGAAGACAGGTTACTTTTGACCATCTATGTAAATCTGTTTTGAGAGATTGGCGTTTTGTGACCATCTTAGTAAATAAAACAATAGTATCTGAAAATCCTCGGGCATTTTAGGAGACATGACCGTCTCCGTAAATGATTGGATAGTGCTCGCAAAATTATTTATGTAGTAGTGATACGTGATTTAAATTTTGGAGAAAAAGATAATGTCTCGATGTTTTTATGTTCATGCTCACGAGATTGTATGCTTAGTTGGAAGTATAAAACCTTATGGGCACGTCGGAGGAGGAAGAGCGAAGGTAAGACTCTAACTTTATGATAGAACAGAAGTTTCTCTGTCTTAGTATTTGCGTTTCTAAGTCATGTTTATAGTAGAACAGAGGTTTCTATGTCCTATACAATGAAAGTATTTGCGTTCCCAGTCATGTGATGTCGACAACCACGGCGGTTGCCGATCGGAATCGGAGAAGAACTATAGAGACGAAGGTAGCTGCCGGCGGAGGCCGGTTCTATTACGGGAAAGTAGAATAAGTTTCAGAGTTCAAAAGTTAACGAACCATCGCTCCTGCTCTCTCTCTTATACCTCACTCACTGAGCCGCTCATTACATGCATTACAAGCCCATTCAGGGCCTCTCAGGCGAACGCTTCTTGACTTGGGCCTGGTAGACTTCCTGGGCTTCGGTGCGGCAGCTGGGTCGCCTGGATGTGGGCTGCTGACATCCCTCCCCCCTTGAGCTCCGGCATGTCCCCATGCCGGCGCACCTGGAAAGCGTTGGCTAAGGGCAACCTCGTCTTCCCAGGTGGCCAGAGTCTCCTCCATATTGGTCCACTTGATAAGCAGTTGAGGAACAGCACGAGCACCATGATGATGAATGCGGCGTTGCAAGATCTTTTCAGGTACCTGGAGGGAGTCGTCAAAGTCTGGCAAAGAGTTGGACACAGCAGGTACAGCAGCAGATGCCGGCTTGAGGAGCGACACATGAAAGACCGGATGGATTGAGGAACCCTCCGGCAGCTTCAGCTTGTAGGCGACGGCATTGATCTTCTCAATGATTTCATATGGCCCAAAAAACTTGAAGCAGAGCTTGTGATGTGAATGAGGTGCCAGCGATGACTGTACGTATGGCTGAAGACGGAGGAAAGCCCAGTCGCCAACGGCAAAGGAACGTTCCGATCTGTGCTTGTCAGCTTGAAGCTTCATCCGTTGTTGGGCACGGAGGAGATGTTGGCGCACCGCAGCAAGCATGGTATTGCGCTGATCCAAGGTGGAAGCCACATCCGGCACAGGAGTAGCAGCAGCATCAGTAATTCCAAAATGACAGGGAAGGCGACCGTATAATACCTCGAATGGAGTCCGACCGAGTGAAGAATGATGACTGGTATTGTACCAGTATTCAGCGAGAGGAATCCACTTGAGCCAGCTGCGGGGACAAGAGTGGACGAAGCATCTCAAGTAGGTTTCAAGGCATTGATTCACCCGCTCGGTCTGACCATCGGACTGTGGGTGATATGCCGAAGACATACATAACTCCACCTGGGCTAGCCGAAACAACTCCTTCCAAAATTGGCTTGTAAAAATTGGATCCCGGTCCGAAATAATATGAGTAGGCATTCTATGAAGGCGATAAACCGAATCCAGAAATGACTGGGCCACCTTAACAGCTGTAAACGGATGGTGAAGTGGGATAAAATGGGAGAACTTACTAAACTTGTCCACCACAACCATGATACAGTTGGCGTAGCCTGAAGTGGGAAGACCCTCGATAAAATCCATAGACACCACCTGCCAGGACTCAGTTGGTACCGGAAGAGGAAGGAGCAACCCGGGGTACTTGGAGTGATCAGACTTGGCTTGCAAACAGGTAGAGCAAGAAGCTACAAATGCCTTGACATCAGTTTTCATTCCCGGCCACGCAAACAAGGTTTTGAGATGGCTATGAGTGACGGGGAAGCCAGAATGCCCCCCGAGAGCACTAGCATGTAGGGCATGGAGCACCTTGAGCTGTACCAGTTTGTTCTGCCCAAGCCAAATACGACCCCTGTAACGAAGAATTCCAGAATGCAGAGTATAAGGGGGATGAGCATCTGGATTAACTGACAGCTCTTGTAGGAGTTTAACAGCAGATGGGTCCGAAGTATAGCCCTCGATCACCTCAGACAGCCAAGACGGAGTTGCAGAAGACACGACTAAGAGCTGTCTAGATGGTGCAGGATGGCGGGAGAGGGCATCGGCCGCGGCATTAGATTTCCCAGGCTTATAAACAACCTTATACTGTAAGCCGAGCAACTTGGTATACATCTTCATCTGCCAGGGAGTATGCAGCCACTGGTCGGAGATATGCATTAAGCTACGCTGATCAGTAAAGATTGTGAACTCAACGTGTTGCAAATAAGAGCGCCATTGATCAACTGCTACTAATATTGCAAGGTACTCCTTCTCATAGGTTGATAATCCACGAGAACGAGGGCCCAATGCCTTGCTGACGAAAGCCAGAGGGTGAAAGTCCTGCATGAGCACCGCTCCAACGCCTGTATCACAAGCATCAGTCTGAATCTGGAAAGGGCGACTGAAATCCGACAAGGCAAGGACCGGGGCAGACACCAAAGCAGCTTTCAATGCATCAAACGCCGACGAATGGGCAGCAGTCCAGAGGAATACAGAACCTTTCTTGAGGAGGTCAGTCAAAGGTCGTGCCAGTAGAGCAAAGTTTTGGACAAATTTGCGGTAATATCCCACGAGGCCTAAGAAACTGTAGAGTTGCTTGAGATCCTGGGGAACTGGCCAGTGTTGCACATCGGCCACCTTGCTGGGGTCAGTAGCGACACCATCCGCGCTGATGATGTGTCCAAGATAACTGATGGAGCGTTGAGCAAAACGGCACTTGCTCTGTTTAAGCTTCCACTGATCATCAGAAAGTAGCTGAAGCACCTGGCGCAAGTCCGCAATATGAGACTCTAGAGTAGGACTGTAGACTAAGATGTCGTCGAAAAATGCCAAAACACATTTCCGGAGTAGAGGCTTTAAGGTGCAGTTCATAGCTCCTTGAAATGAGTTGGGCGCGCCGGTAAGACCGAACGACATCATGTTGAACTCAAACTGACCCCAGTGTGTTTGAAAAGCCGTTTTGTATTCTTCACCCTCAGCTAGGCGAATCTGATTGAAGCCGGCTCTTAAATCCAGACAAGAAAACCATCGAGCATGGGCAAGCTCGTCTAACAGCTCATCCACCACTGGAATAGGAAACTTGGCCTTGATAGTCAACGCATTCAACATTCTGTAATCAACGCAGAATTGCCAGCTACCATCCTTTTTACGGACCAAAAGCACCGGGGACGAGAAAGCGCTTGAGCTCGGGCGGATGAGGACGGACTGAAGCATCTCAGAGACCTGCGTCTCGATCTCATCTTTCAGTTTTGGTGCGTAGTGGTATTGCCGGACAGCAACAGGAGACGTGCCCGGTACCAGGGGAATGGTATGATCACAAGCGCGTCGAGGCGGTAAGGCAGTGGGTTCCTTGAACAGGTGGCTAAACTCATTGAGAAGAGCTGTGACCATGGGGGAAACGTCCACAGCTGACTGAGTGCCCACTGGTTCGGATTGAGACAGATGAAGGAGCTGAAAGACTACTGGCTGGAGACCATCGGAAGTCTGTCCCTGAAGCAACACATTGCCAGTACCATAAGGAATTGACATCCACTTGTCACGCCAATGCACCTTCATTGGGGAGAAGGCCTTGAGCCAATCCATGCTCACGATCATATCATAAGACCCCAAGGGAAGAATCCGCAAGGTGGAATGGAAATGATAGCCTTGAATGGACCACTCCACATCAGGAAGTTCAGAGGTGCACATAATAGAAGTACCATCGGCAACGCGGATAGCAACTGGAGGAGACAACTGCCGAAACCCAGACAAACTAGCTGCCACAGACGAACTGAGGAAAGAGTGGCTACTTCCAGAATCCACAAGCACAGAGATATCCCGGCCAGCAATGGAACCCAGCAACTGCATTGTTCTCAGAGGTGAACTGCCAGAAAGAGCCGCCGACGACAGCAACAAGCATAACTGTCCTTGTTCCGGATCTGTATCCTTAGAAGCTTCACCCTCTGCAGTGAAATCACTCTGACACATCTCCCAAATCTCCTGGAGGGCATGAAGTTGAGGCACCGCAGCACAACGATGACCTGGGGCCCATTTCTCACCACAACGGACACACAATCCGCGAGCCTTGCGGAAGGAGCGGAGGGATGAGAGCTTGTCATCCACCGATGCTGTTTTGTTGGGTAGCTTCTTGGTGTCGCCAGGAGCTGGCAACGCAAGCCGAGGCGGAGGAGGAGGAAGAGGAAGCGCCCCCTTGACGACCGCGGTCTTGGAGAAAATGGAACCATCAGATTTTCGGAACTCCTTGCGTTGGCCTTGCTCTAGGGCCTCCTCCTGTAACAAAGCGAGAGTACACACAGTATCCAAATCGGGAGGACGAGCCATAAGAACAGCAGGACGAAGGTCATCGCGCAATCCATCGATGAACCGGGTAGTGTAGGACAGAATATCTGGGTATGGTGTGTAGGCAGCGAGCTGTTCAATGAGGTCGGTATACCGCTCAATATAATCAGAGACAGTAGAGGTTTGTTTGATATGGAACATTTGGCGAAGCAAGAGCTCATGCTGATCACGGCTGAAACGGTCGTGCAGCAAGGCGGTGAAATCCTCCCAAGTAATGTTCTGAATGCGACGCTCGACGGACTGGAGCTAGCGAGCGGCCGCGTGAGTGAAGTGATGTGTGGCCACCTGAACCCAGATGGAAGGATGAACAGAGTACATTTCGAAATGATTTTGAGCGCGAGTAATCCAGAGTTTAGGGTTATCACCATCAAACTGGGAAACGACATCTTAGGTAATTGGCCGAGATGGTTGCTGGTGATGGAACTGTGGTGATTGGGCAGGGTATGGCCTAGAGTGGGGGAAGGATAGTGAAGGGGTGGTGGATTTGGTGGAGGTGGGTAATGAAGGGGTGGTGGATTCGGTGGAGGTGGGTAGTGAAGGGCGGGTGGAATCGGTGGAGGAGGGTAGTGAGATGCTGGAGGATGCGGTGGGGTTGGGTATGGAGGGGCTGGTGGGATTGGTGGCGGAAGGTGGCAAGCGTGGAAACCCGGCATCGAGGAAGAAGAAGGATGGGGGAAATTGAACGTACCATTGGCCGGGAACGGGGCCATGGTCGTCACCGAACCATGCCTCATGTCCCGTGTAGTCGAACACACGCCGTGCCCCTTGGGCCAGTCGGTCGGAGATCTGACAGAGACACGCCCGGCGACCAACTCAGGAACCACCACAGGGTTGGGCGATCCATCGGCCGATGTGGCCCCAGATCGATCCTAGAGCTTGGAGAGCCGGTCCACCTCCGAACGGACGGTGAAGAGGGAGCTCTCGATCCGTGGTCGCCACGCCTCGAATGCTTCCGCCGCCGATTCGAGCACAGCAACGCGTTCGTCGCGCTCATCCTGGATCTCGACGTAGCGGACCATTTCGAGGTCGTGGACGCGCTCCTCCAGCTCGGTGATGCGCTCGGAGAAGTGGCCGCCCCAGTTGTCGGTGACAATGGCGGCGGTGTACTGGGCGGAGGCGAAGTGCTCCAGGGACTCGAGTCTGTCGTCAACAGCAGCATCGCGCTGGGAACGAGCAGTCTCCGAGTCGGTGAAGCGACGATCCAGCCGGTTGCCGAGGCCGTCGAGCTCGTTGCAGACGGAGTCAAACCGCTGGAGCAAATCATCGAACATCTGGCGGACCACCGGGTCCATGGCGCCGCGAGAACGCTGGAGACGGGTAAAGTGGGGGTGGAAGATGGAGGAGGGCTCCAGCACGCACGGCGGCCGGAGATCGTCGGCTCTGATACCATTGTCGACAACCACGGCGGCTGCCGATCGGAATCGGAGAAGAACTACAGAGACGAAGGTAGCTGCCGGCGGAGGCCAGTTCTATTACGGGAAAGTAGAATAAGTTTCAGAGTTCAAAAGTTAACGAACCATCGCTCCTGCTCTCTCTCTTATACCTCACTCACTGGGCCGCTCATTACATGCATTACAAGCCCATTCAGGGCCTCTCAGGCGAACGCTTCTTGACTTGGGCCTGGTAGACTTCCTGGGCTTCGGTGCGGCAGCTGGGTCGCCTGGATGTGGGCTGCTGACATGTGAGGTTGGTGCTGCTGCTACCTATGTGTATGTTGCCCCGCCTGCGAACCATTGTTCATTTCATTTCACAGTTTGCTTTTCGCCGGAAACCCTCTGCAGCGGCACTTCCCTCGCGGAAACCCTCAGGTATTCTTCAACAGTCCGCACTAGATCGCCATTTCCATCATTCCGATTTATCTTTTTACTCCGTCATCACTGCCTGTATGGCACGTTTGTATCTAATCTCAATAAAACTGGTACATTTATCTTGATTTTTTAGCCTATGGTTTTCTCAATGAAGCCGCTTGATCGGGTTCTTTCGAACCCCAAGCTTGTCCATTCCGGCTTTGGCACCCACCCGCTTCCTCCCCCGCCAAATCCTCAGGCCGACGGCGACGGCTACGGCGAGCTCCCTCCTCCTCCCCCACCGAATCCTCGTTCCAGCGGCGGCGCCGAGGTTCCGCCTCGCCCCACGCCTAATGAAGAAGGCAATGCAGACGGCGTACCATTGCACAATCGGCCTCCCAAGCAGTCTGGACAGGCGCGCCGCTGTTCTGAGGACTCAGCCAGGTCCAAGGACACCGGAGGTCAGAACGACAACGCACCCAAAGGAACCGCTGGGCGCGCGGCGGTTCGGCCGCGTGGCGACGACGACTTCATGCCGCCTCCCAAGAAGGGTAAAGGTCCTGGTGTCGTGTCGCCTGAACCTCAGGTGAGCAAAAGCCCACGCACCCGGTCTTCCACTGCTTCCTGTCGTGGCTACCGCAAGAAGCATCCTCCGCAAAGGGCCCCGGTGCTTTCTGGGCGTACCGTCAAGTTCCAGCTTCCAGGTCTGAATTTCTATCCGAAAGCAGTCGTATAAACTCTACCCCTTCATTCTGTCATTTGAAATATGTTTTTTTGCTTGTTTAATTAAACTCAGGACAACGTGGAACTGGAACCTCCAGTGGCAGGACGGGCGAGAAAGCGGAAATCCCCAATTCCATCCACTCCCGCTGCCTGCGTACGTGTTTACTGTTGTTTATTTTGTTAGTTTTCTTTTCTGCTTTATTCATGTCGTATGAAGTGGCCCAAATGGCTAACAAGTAGTTGAAGACTCGATAAAAAGTAGCCCACCTATTAGGACTCTTGTTTGGATGCACTATATTTAATTTGGGCTAGCTAGCAATTAGCCCTGGGTCGTAACATGATCTAATATAAGTCATAATAAAAGACTTGTCCGGCTTACCAATCATAATTAATATTCGTCCCTTTTTTCCTAGGATGATGTCCGCCTGACAGAGTCACCAAATGTGAGAAAGCGGAAAGCACTGAATGTTCGTTGTATACCGAAAGACGTACTTTCCCTCATCAAGGCGTTGAGTGAAGATCAACGTAGGGTGTTTCTTGTGGAGAAGGGATTTTCAAGCCTACTTGACATCACTTTAGATGCCCTTGGTAGCCCAACTTTGATCGGTTGGCTCTATGATCACATCAATCCCAATGATATGACACTGAATGTTGGCCTGGAAAGACCATCAAGATCACCAAAGAGGTGGTGCGCCTTGTGCTTGGGCTTCCTAGTACGGGTGGTTCGCTACCACAATTTAACTGGCAAGAGAAGGTGGTAGCTGCGGTTTCTTTGAGGCAGCAACTCGGGGTCAATGATCCAAAAGACCTCGATGTTCAGCTGTGTATTAATAGGGTTAAAAGAGGTGGTTTGGACGCCCAGACGATGCGGTGTTTCTACCTCGCCATCTTCAATAGGCTGCTATTCCCGACAGCTAGTTGGGAAATTACCAACAGGGAAAAAAAAGTTCACAGATGACATGGAGAAGTTCGATCAAATTGATTGGTGCCACCTTATCTATGTCGACCTTTGCCATGCCGTGATGAAGTGGCACAAGCGGAACCGTGACTAAGTGTCGACGACCATTCATGGTTGCTCAATTGTTATCCTCGTAAGCATAGAAACCATCTCCTTGCTTTCACTTTTTCCTAGCCAATGCGCACGTTTCCTAACCTATTTACAAACACATGTACTTATGGCCATAACATAAATTTTGTATGTATTTGATGACATGTTTCAATTAGCACAAAATGCCATAGTTGCATCCTTTTGTGGTCGGAGGGAGTATTTTGTTTCTAGGGCGTTAACACTATTCTGTTTGCCTTTACCATCACATATTTATGACTTAATCAAAACTTATCTATGACTTCCCTGATTTGAACCTATGACTTTAACATCACTTCCATCCCGATTTGCATCTCTGTTCAGAGGCGCATCCATTATTTTTATTGTTACCATGATTCTATTCTTTTGTATGTCCCATGGTTCATTGATCGCCCTGTCACCTAAATTCTTTGCAGATATGCTACTTGGACTGCCTTGAACACAATTTAGCTCTGCTAACATGTTTACTACTCCACACTTCCAGTTCTTTGATAGGAAGCTCGTGGTTGACTTGGCTAAAGCAGACTGCATTATGAGTGGTCCCTTCATCCAAGGATACAGGCGATGCGATGTAAGTAACACATTATGTTCCCAACTACCTTGTTTTATTTTGCTAATTAATATTGTTATACTGACCAGGGCTTTTGTTTTATGTAGTTTCGATCCTCTCATCGCAGATTTGCTACTCCTTGGTAGACAGTGCTTCCCCTTCATGCAACATCTATGTTCCTAGAATCAGTAACCTGCTGTCTGAGAAGATGAGGGCCCTACAGCCACTTGTACTGAAGAGATTTGATGACATTTCTACTTCCTACGACTTGGAGGTTGACCAGTACTGTCAGTCCGTGCAGCGATCCCACCAGGCCATATTGCAAAAACAGTTCAGCCTTGCTCAAACTTTTGGCAACATGATGGATGAGAGTGCTGAAGAAGACGCTTGCAACCCTTTAAATGAAGGCATTGAGGGCAGAGTTGATGGGACAGCTACCACAGCAAATGCAAGTACCAAGGCTGAACAAGAGCCGGTCAGCACCCCATAACCAGGTAGTTTGTATTGGACCCAATCTTCATTCATCCCATGAATACTTAGTTCTTTATATTACCAATTTAAGCGATTACTAAATCTTCTAGATGCAGGTTTGGATCATGGCCAGTCCAACAGCAATGCCCAGCGGGAAGTACCGCAGCAGCAACACATGCAGCCACCTCAAAGTCCTGGCTACTCTGAAACGTGCGGACCTACACAAGGGCCAGCACAGGAAGGTATCGGCAGGAATCCTATGAATTGCATTCACTTATTGGGACCCTGAATTCTTTTTGTCTTGAATAATGATACCTGTAAAGTGTGAATAGCATTTCCCTGAATTCTTTATGTCTTGAATAATGATACCTGTAAAGTGTGAATGGACCTTTAAATGGTTTGTTGGTCTTTGGTTATTACTCAGTTTGGTTTTGGTGTTTTTCTACTGTAATGTTCATGCCCTTCTAAGGGATTATTTGAGTCGCTTAGACTCCTTTTCTTCCTAATAGTATAATGATACACAGGTCTTCCATGTTTGAGGAAAAAAAAACTTTGCCTGTGGAAATATATTTTTGTTACAGTAATCATAAGGACACATGAAGTTCTACATTTCTATCCTAGCACTTAATTGCCATGGTCATGCTTGGTACTTTTAGTGATCATTTTGTTCACCCACTGTAATGCATGTTTGAACATTATCCTGTACTGTTGTTTCTTTGTGCATTGTCCTCTGTTGTCTTAACATTTACATCCTGATTATTCTATGAAGGATGTAAGTGGGATTTTTTATGGTCGCTTAAATATAATGTCAGTTTATTTCATCTTTTAAGCAAGTATTGGCACAGGGAATAATATATTGGTTATTGAGGGTGACGGGTTACATAGGCAAGGAAGACCTAGGATTTGGCTTATGGAACAGAACCAATCATCGGTGATCCTTGCCTATATTATGATATCTCAATCACATCTATCCTAATCCCATGCGGATGCTGGGCCCCAAGAAGGCTGGGGCATGCGGCCCAAAGGGCCTGCCACACCCTAGTGTCTAGTTTTTAGAAGTGCGTCACCCTATGCTCTGTTTGGAACTGTAGTGGCGTTTCAGAAGCAGTTGCTTATTTTGAATTTTGGAGAATAGAGATGGAGCACTTAGATGAAAATATCTTGTATGGGGTGCAATAACTGAAAAATCTTGCTAAAATTTTGTAATGCTCTGCCAACTAGCTGACTCCACAGTACATATATTGGAACGTAGGATTCCCCTAGGAACTACTGGGATGTAGTATTTTGATCTGAACCATAAGAATGATCTCATTCCTTGTATCAAAGCATGCTTTCCATGTCATAAATTTTGATCATCAAAGCAATGCTTGTTTGTGTTCCATTGTTGTCTGGTTTGTGAAAATGCATCACCCACTTTTGACTGATGAACTTCTCTCCATTGTGAATGGTGATTATGCAGTACTCCATCTGATCCTTCAAAATACTTGTTGTACAGCTTCTAGGCAACTTTTGGCCTATTTTTTCCAGTCTTTCCCTTCTTAATTGCACCACTAACTGACTTCTTCCCCATGCATGCATACTTTAGAAAATATTAATTAGGGGTAAGCTGGTCATTTTATCTACCTCTTTAAGTCTTGTGCCCATCTCGAAAATGGCAAGTATTGTGAACCACGGGTAGTATGACATATCAAATACTGCAGCAGATCCACCAAAAAGGTGGAAACCCTTCCCAACAAGTAGTGTAGTGTTTTTGAGATACTTACATCAATTGACACTAACTGTTACGCATCAAGCAAACATGATTTTGAACATTTTACGAACTTATAACTGGAGCATTGTAACTAAATACTTCGTCTGCACTATGGTTTCAGGGAAAAGCTGTCTGAAGTACGAGATGAGGTCTTATAATGAGATGGTGCTGATCCAAACGAAACATATTAATGAAGACAACCAAGAACTGAATTACCTAAGGAACAAGGTGGTTAAGACAGCAATGCTCTACAGCAGTAGAAGAAACCTTGGGTGCTATTACTCAGAAGCTTCGGGAGACTTTGGAAGAAAATATATTTATCAGGACTAAGCCAAAGAAAAGCACTTGGAGTATGAGCAAGAGGTAAAGGTTACATAAGTGGGTTTCCTACCAATGCACATTTGAGCATAAAACATTTTTTTCACCTAAGTCTGTAAATGACTAAAGTAACAAATGATCAGGAGTTTGCTGGGAGTCTTCTATTTTTCACTTTGAAATATTTGTGAAAAAATTGATGCTGCCATCTATCTCATGTTACCCTTATGTTGATTTCATCGCATTGTTGTTGACCTTGTTTCCATGCTTTGCAGATGAAGTACCAGGAGGATTTTTTCTATAATCACATTGACAATATTCGCCAGGCCACAGAGGATAAAGAAAAGGTGTTTGAGAAGTTGCTGCAGGAGGAGCGCTCAAAGACTAGATGCTTTGATGTGGACTTTGGAAGTAATGAAGATTGCATGCTAAGGTGTGTGACTAATTCCCAGTAGGGTGTTATCATGCCTCGTCCACAAATGGCCTTATGAATAATACAAATGGTAATATATTTGTTGAAGGGGATGGAAATGCTCCATCTAAATGCATCGCTTATCAAGAGTGCTTCTGTTTCCTCTTTTGATCATCTAAAATAGAAGACTATTAGAGCTGAAATAGGCTCAAGTATATATTTCATTGATACATTCATCGGAGAGTACAAGGATTTAGAGGAGAAACTAAGCTAGCAATTAAGAAAAGGGGAGAACCCCAGGCAACATGCCAGGGGAGAATCCTAGGCAAAAGCCGGTAGATAATAAACACAGCTGGCAAGCAATAAATAAGCATTAAATGTCAAGGACGTCGTTGCCTAGGGTAGTTGGACCGCGGCTACGGAGTTCGTAGCCACGTTCCGTCGTCGCTGGCGAGGTTTTGCCCCTCAGCCGTCGGCTTGTTGTTTGGAGAAGAGGAAGGAGATTAGACTGATAATACTTGCTTAACTTCTCAAATGTTCCGTTACAGCATATATGGCCCAAGGCCTTCACACGAATGGTAAACCAATTGATCCTATAATCACGGACTGAAAATAGAAAGTAGCAAACTAGTCTTCGTTTCCTGAAAATAGAAAGTAGCAAACTAGTCTTCGTTTCCATCCTAGCCACTCGTCGATGTCGAGCTGTCCGCAACACCATGCGCGCTCACCGCGCGTTCTGCGGCCCTCCGCATGTCTCGAGCCCTTCAGCGCCGGGTGTAGGTGTTTCCCCACATGACATCTCTCCCGCTCTCGAGAGCCAGCTCGTCCTCAAGCTGGAACGCTGGGAACTTGCCGCGGAATGTGTCGACGTCCTCCCAAGTCGCGGAAGCCGCGGACTCACCCTTCCAATGGATCAGGACTTGGCGAACGCCACGAGCCAGACGGAAACGAACAGCACGCTCCGGTTCTGGGGCCACCGCGCCGTGATGAATGGTAGGTAGCGGCGGAGGAGCTTCTGGAGTTGGCCCGTGGAACTTCTTCACGAGGCCGATATGGAAGACATCGTGAAGACGAGCACCCACTGGCAGAGCGAGGCGAACTGCGACCTCATCGATGAGCTCGGTGACCTGGTACGGCCCGTAGAAACGTGGATTGAGCTTGCTAGTCGTGGCCTGAGGAAGAGACGACGCCGCGCGCTGCCGGAGTCGCAGGAGCGCCCAGTCACCGACCTGGTATGCAACCTGGTGATGGTTCTTGTCGTAGTGAAGCTTGTGGACCCCTGAGCCTGCTCAAGCCTGTAACGAATGTCAGCAAGGAACTCCTCACGTTCTTCCATGGTTCTTGCCACAGCAGCGACCCGTGTGTCACCCGGTTCGTAGGACCGGATCGACGGCGGCACCCGACTATAGACCACGCGGAATGGCGTGTCACGAAGAGAGGACTAGTAGGCGGTGTTGAAGACGAACTCCGCCCAAGGCAGCCAACGAAGCCACTGCCGCGGTCGGTCACCAGTGAGGCAGCGGAGGTACATGATGATGACGCGGTTGGCGGCCTCGGATTGTCCATCCGACTGTGGATGAAAAGCGGTGGTCATGTGCAGCTTCGTCCCCATGAGGCGCATGAGCTCGCGCCAAAACGTGGAGGTGAACACGGGGTCACAGTCCGACACCATGGACTTTGGGACGCCGTGCAGCCTGACGATGTCGGCGAAGAAGGCTTGGGCGACGGACTCAGCGGAGTACGGGTGCGCCAGAGGAATAAAGTGGCAGTGCTTGCTGAACCAATCCACCACAGTCAGGATGACGGACTTGCCCCGAACACGCGGCAGTGCTTCGACGAAGTCCAGGGCGATGTCCGTCCAAACTCCCTGCGGCACTGGCAGTGGAAGTAGAAGTCCTGCCGGATGTAAATGCTCCGACTTGTAGCGCTGACAAATGACGCAGCTCCGTACATAATCCTGCACAACTTGTTTCATGTTAGGGAAATGGAAGTCGCGCCGGAGCCGGTGTAGCGTTCGCTGGACGCCTTCATGCCCCTCCTCGTGAGTGGCCGCCAGAATTTCCTGGACGAGGGGGGACGCGGGCGGGATGTACAGGCACCCAGCGTACTGCACCATGTCGTCGACGATCGCCCACGGCGCCTCGCGGGAGCCTGCGCGCAGGTCGTCTTGGATGGCGACGAGGGCCGGGTCGTTGAGCTGGGCCTGGCGGAGGCGTGCGACGAAGTCAAAACGGGGGGCCGATAGGGCCAGCACAGCCCCCTCCTCTATCGTGTCGCGGCGAGACAGTGCATTCGCCACCGCGTTCGTCGTCCCGGGCTTGTACTCGACGGAGAAATCAAAGCCAAGGAGCTTTCCCACCCAATGATGTTGGGGGATCGTCGCGAGCCTCTGATCAAGCAGGTACTTGAGGCTATAGTGGTCCGTCTTGACGACGGACGCCCCCACAAGTAGGGCCTCCAGTGTCGGACAGCGTGGACAAGGCCGATGAGCTCCTGCTCGTAAGCGGCGAGGGACTGGTGGCGAGGCGCGATCGGCCGGCTGAAGAAGGTGATTGGGTGGCCCTCCTAGACGAGCACGGCGCCGAAGCCGTGTGAAGACGCGTCGCACTCGATGACGAACAGCTTGGTGAAGTTCGGCATGGCGAGCACGGGCGCTGAAGTAACCGCGGCCTTGAGGGTGTCGAAGGCCGCGGACGCCGCAGCAGTCCAGGAGAACCCATCCTTCTTGAGGAGGGCCGTTAACGAGGCGGCGACCGTGCCGTAGTTGTGGACGAACTTGCGATAGTACCCCGCCAAGCCGAGGAAGCCGCGGACTGCCCGCGCTGAGCGAGGTACCGGTCAATCATGGATGGCCTGCACCTTGGCCGGATCCATGGCGACACCTTCCGTGGAGATGACGTGGCCGAGGTAGGCGACGGAGGTGACGCCGAAGGCGCACTTGGCGCGCTTGATGAAGAGCCGATGCTGCC
Source organism: Saccharum spontaneum (assembly GCA_022457205.1). NCBI lineage: Eukaryota > Viridiplantae > Streptophyta > Magnoliopsida > Poales > Poaceae > Saccharum > Saccharum spontaneum. The sequence continues at coordinate 22,051,893 of CM039611.1, forward strand.
GCAGCTCGGAGAGGACAGCGCGGAGGTGACGCAGGTGGTCAGCCCAAGTTGTGCTATAGATCAAAATATCATAAAAAAAGACAAGGACGAAGCGACGTAAGAATGGTCGAAGCACATCATTCATGAGCGCCTGGAACGTCGCTGGGGCATTGCACAGCCCGAACGGCATCACCAAGAACTCGTAGAGGCCTTCATGGGTGCGGAACGCGGTCTTGTGGACGTCCTCCGGCCGCATCCTGACTTGGTGATAGCCGGAGCGCAGGTCCAGCTTGGTGAAGAATCGTGCGCCATGGAGCTCGTCAAGTAGCTCGTCGACGACAAGGATGGGGAAGGCGTCCTTGACGGTGAGCGCGTTCAGCGCCCTGTAGTCGACGCAGAAACGCCACGAACCATCCGCCTTCTTGACGAGGAGCACCGGCGAGGAGAACGCCCAGTCGCTGCGGCGGACGATGCCCTGCTGGATCATGGCGGCACATTGCCACTCAAGTTCGTCCTTGTGCGCCGTCGGGTACCGGTAGGGACGGACCGCCACGGGCTGGGTGTCCGGCTTGAGGATGATGCTGTGGTCGTGGCTCCATTTGGGCAGCAGCCCCATCGGCTCGTCGAAGACGTCCTCGAAAGCTGCCAGGAGCCCGTCGAGGAGGGACGCGGGCGCCCCGCTGGTTGCCGTGGCGCGCAGAGCAGCTGTGCTGGTTGTGGCCACGCCTGCCCAAGTGATGGTGTGGCCATGTCGTTGGAACGACATGGAGCGCTCGTTGAAGTCCCACACGATCTTCCCCAAGGTGGCCATCCACTAAGTCCCCAGCACCATGTCGTACCCTGCTAGTGGCATGACAAAAAGATCGACATGGAAAGGTGTGTTATCGATGGAGATCGGCGCGCGGCGAATGACGCCGGGGCAGGCGACCTTCTCGCGGTTGGCGACTGTGGCCGTGAGGCGAGGTCGGGGCTGGATGGGCAGCCCTGCCCGCAGCGCGGCGTCCTCGGCGATGAAGTTATGCATGGAGCCGGAGTCGAGGAGCGTGATGAGGGAGGTGGCGCCCAGCGACACCGTGATCTGCATCGTGTCGCAAGTTGGGACGCCTGCGACTGCGTGCAGGGAGAAGACCGGCGCCTCCGGCCCCCGGGTCTCGTCCTCGGCAGCGACGTTGGCATCGGCGTCGTCCTCCAGCGCGCAGTCGAGGAGGAAGAGGCGCTTGCAGACGCGGTTGTGCCCCCGGTCGTACTTTTCGTCACAGTTGTAGCACAGCCCGAGGCGACAACGTTCCTCCTATTCCGCCTGGGTGAGGCGCTTGACGGGGCGGCCCTCCACCATGACCGTCGGAGCGGCGGGCCTGGCGGCGGGCTGGAACGCCGGGGCGGGGCGCGACACCGGGGCGGGCAGGATGCCGCGTGGCGTGGCCTTCGGCGGCGCGACGGAGTATTGTTCCAGCAACTCCATCTGTCGGGCAAGGCTCATGGCTGCGGCGAGTGACTGTGGGTTCTGGACCTGGACTTGGAGGCTGAGCGGCGGGAGGAGGCCCCCCGTGAACAGCTGAACCCTCTGGGCTTCGTCCAAGGGACCGGCGCGGGGAAGGAGCGCCTGAAAGCGCGCCTGGTACTCCGCGACGGTGCCGGTACGCCGACAATCGGTGAGTTCGAAGAGTGGGGTAGAGTGTAGGGGTGGACCAAACCTCAGATTGAGGAGTTCCGTGAAACGATGCCACGACGGCGTGCCCTCATCAGTCTGCACCTGCATGTACCAGAGTTGTGCCTCGTCGGCGAGGTTGTAAGACGCCATCCATACCTCCTCCTCCATGATCCGCTGCTGGTGGAAGTATCGCAACGGTTGATGAAGGTGAGGGGGTCCTTCGTGCCGTCGTACTTGGGGAAGTCCATCTTCTGGAACTTCGGGGGCCGATCATTATGGTGCTCATCGGAAGCCGGCCTGGAGGCGGCGGATGATGCGCGCTCTGCGGTGAGGGCGGCGATGGCCTTGGCATTGGCTGCGACCGTGGCCTGCAGCTCCTTCATGGCGTCGGTGAGGGACTTGATTTGATCGTTGTCACCCATTGCGGCGGCGGTTGACGCGGTGGACGAGGAAGGGGAATCGGGCGGTGCAGCGGCGGAAGGTGGTGATGGGTTGGCGGCGGCTGATGGGGAGGTGGGATGGGAGGTCGAGGATCGTCTGGAACGTGATACCAGGTTGTCAAGGACGTCGTTGCCTAGGATAGCTGGACCGCGGCTACGGAGTTCGTAGCCACGTTCCGTCGTCGCCGGCGAGGTTTTGCCCCTCAGCCGTCGGCTTGTTGTTTGGAGAAGAGGAAGGAGATTAGACTGATAATACTTGCTTAACTTCTCAAATGTTCCGTTACAGCATATATGGCCCAAGGCCTTCACACGAATGGTAAACCAATTGATCCTATAATCACGGACTGAAAATAGAAAGTAGCAAACTAGTCTTCGTTTTCTGAAAATAGAAAGTAGCAAACTAGTCTTCGTTTCCATCCTAGCCACTCGTCGATGCCGAGCTGTCCGCAACGCCATGCGCGCTCACCGCGCGTTCTGCGCGTTCCGCGGCCCTCCGCACGTCTCGAGCCCTTCTGCGCCGGGTGTAGGTGTTTCCCCACATGACATTAAACTTGACAACTGATGGTTTCTATGATTCTATCATATATTCTACAGGAACAGGTGCAGAAGTTCATCGATTGTCAGGTCATGGATGTGGCAGAGTTTGAGGCTGAGCGGGACGAGCTGATCAAAGGCCTTGGTGTGAAGAAGATGAAACTCAAGAAAGAGTACATGGAAAAGGAGCTGGAGCTGGAGGAGAACCTCAATGCCGCCCTGACTGGCCTGATGGAGAAGCACAAGACAGACACCTTCCAGCCCTTCAGCTTGTAAAGGGCTTCAAAGCTTACCTGATTCCCGCAGTTTGGAGCAATCTTGTAGATGCTCTTCTTATGCCTTTGCCTAAAAGAATGCCTATGCATTCTGTAGATATTGCTAGAACATGGTCTGCCAGGTGTAGCGTGTGGGATCTGGAGAATTTATCCTGCAACTTGCTATATGGTCGAATTAGCATCTCTATGTAGATGTGTTTCCAGCTTATGAACACTGGGCCTTGCCTGCAAGGGCAAGCGTGGAACACCTACTGCTTTGAATGCCAACTGGATGTTGTCTTGCTGGCTAGATCGTCCATTTGACTAGTTATGCATGATGCTTCCCAAATTTTTTGCTTGGATTTAAACTACTGCGGATATAATGGCTTTTTTTATGTAAATATCGAACTTGATACATTATAGGGTAAGTTGATGGACATTGAAATAGGATGCTGTGATAATGAACAATTAAAAATCAGAGTCTCCTTATAACTGATCAGTATATAATAAACTCAAGGAAAGAGACTGTCAAATTTGATTTGTAGTTGAGACAGAACAGAGGGTAACTGTACTGGTCATTGATGGGGTTGGAACCTGCTCTTTGTTATGCCTTGGAAATTTGGAATGCTCTGTGATTTGTGATGCTGTTTTCTGTGCTCCTGTTTATTCTGGCATTGTTGTCATTCCGGAGTTGTCACATTGTATACCAGACCTGGACATAAGTAAATAGCTAAGCAGTCATCTCAGTCTGTCGTAGTTCGGGGTGTCGGATTATTCTTAGCTGGACCCTAAGGACCTTTTGTTGCTCGTTTTGCAAATGATCTTGTTAAAGTCGAAATACCTACTTTTGGTCATTAGAGGCTGCAGCATTGGAAGCATAAAAAAATTTCATGAAGCAGTGTGGTAATTGGTAAATACAAAACATCCCCACAGCAAATGTACTTTCCCCTTCAATTTTTGAAGCTATGCAATTGTTATGCTTGGACTAAGGTTAACTTGCTTGGAAAATAATTTAGGTTGGTGCAATATTTGAATGTATGCCTTGAGGTGCCAATATTCCCCCTGTTCCGCTGAGCTTATCAGCACGGCTTATCAGCCGTGGAACAGTGTTTTTCTCTCACAGCAAATCAGCCACAGCCGGCTTATAAGTCAAAAAACAGCCTGCCGAACAGGGCCATTATTTTTGCGTGTAAACTGTGTACTGACTCTCAAGTCGCAAACTATGTTTTGCGTCTGAGTGCTCATATACTGTTTATTTAGTAAGTTTTTTACCTCTCAAGTCCCATTTTATGTTTCACAATTTTCAACTTCTTTTAGTAAATTTTCTCTTGAGGATAAGGAGCCCATTATCTATTTCCATACGTTACAAAAGTTTTACCACTGTTTATCTTGTAGTGTAAATGCCATATTCTGTCTGTTAAGCTGAACCAACCATCAGATGGAGCTGTCTGCAGCTCTTCATTATCATCTCCAACCATCAGACAATCCTGGTCGGTTCCTTCCTTGAAATGCTAGCCCGTTGCTCGATGAGACACAACACAACGGCTTGTCATCAGCTTGACCGATTATTTCTACAGTTTATTTGTTTAGTCATGATGAGACAGAGCCTGGTCGGATATAATATATGTTCATGAGTTCTTTGTCTATATTATTGTCTGGCATGAAACACCAACTGTTCACTCCTGCTGCTGCCCCCACTCTCACAGCTTCACCCTCCTCACTTTACTTGCCTCTCATCCATCTACTTGTCACTGCATCCTCCTCTTCTTCGTAACCATTCATGTGGCCGCTTTTCGGCCACTACCGCAGCCCCTGTTTCATTGGGGGAGAGTCGGAGATGGAAGCAGAGGAGAGGAGGCAAAAGGGGAGGAAGAGTGTCATGCAACTCAACGATGGCGAAGAGGAGGAACATGACAATAGCAGTGATGCTGGCCACGAAGAGGAACACCATGACAACAACTGCTACATGCATGTCTCAGACTGAAGATGTTCCTTTACGACTTTACACCTCGTCCAATGATGAGGACAGAAGCATGAAGCTAAGAACACATTGGGGATCAGGATCCCCGAGGAACATGAGGTTCAGAATCCAAAGGAGATCATGGAGGAGGATGCCGTCTCCTCCACCTCAAGCTCGGACGATGAGGCCTCATTGGTTAAGCGGCGGTGTGGTCGTGGTGAAGACGATCACAATAACAACGACCCGCCGTTCCTTTAGGAACAACTGTAGATGCATGGTGACGGTGGCCGGCCTGATCGACATCATTTTGACTTGATATATGGACCAAAAGTTAGCTTGAGTTCACTTGGAAGAAATCTTGTGAGCGGTGGAGTCAAGAACGCTGGAGTTCCACATAAAATAGAAAACCCCATAGTTTTTTTTGTCGTCTCATGTACAGATTCTGTATTGAGGTTTTTCTTTTATGTTCAAACCCATTTGAAATAGGGCCTTATAAATGATGAATAGCACAATTACGACAGTCAATCAGATATCTGCCGTTTGAAAGACTAGCTTGTCTCGTTTAATTTGGAACAAACCTTTGATAAATTACTATTTTAATATAACAAAGTTAGTGTCTTTCGATTTGTAATCACTACCCCAGTTCTTCACATCACTGCTGGTTCAAAACCCCCCTTCATTGCCGGATTTTGAACCGACAGTGGCGTACCGGCAGTGATGAGGGGGCACACCACTACTGGTTTTAAAAAACCGACAGCGATATGGTTTTCAGAAAATCCAAAAAACAGGCTGAAAAAATAGGGAAAAATTTATTTAATACCGGGAGGGACCCCACTAGACAGCCACATGGTCATGCGTCACAAGTCAACAAGTCACAAGTCACGAGATTTTTCACACGCTTTTGCGACCACCGGTGCTTGAACTCCCGATCTCATGCTACACATGTTCGTTCCCTAACCACTCCACCCATAAGGAGCTCGTGTCCAAATGAGATTTTCGTTCTAGCCATTTTATGTTCATCTGATCTTAAAATGAGTATTTAGGATCCTAGACGAATTCAAATAAAAAAGTTGTCAACTACAAAGTTTTATAACTTTTCGAGATCTACAACTTTGGTTTTGGTAATTTCTCCATCCGAAGTCATTTGAAGAATTTGAATTTCAAATTTGAGAAAATTCAACCGTATTTTACACTACATAAATTATTTCAAATGAAGAAGTTGTCAACTACAAAGTTGTATAATTTTCAAGATCTATAACTTTTAGTTTGGGCATTTCTCCATCCGAGGTCATTTGAAAAATTTAAATTTTAAATTTTAGAAATCAAACATGATTTCATTAGATAGATGATTTCAAACGAAACTATTGTCAACTACAAAGTTGTATAACTTTTTTTAGATCTACAACTTTTATTTTGATCGCTTCTTCATCCGAGATCCTTAAATATCACTACACACTCACTTATGACTATGAAATATATGGCCTTAATTGGTGTTAACTTATATGAAATCTTATCAATCAAATAGAGGGACATCATAACAAGTTCAAGCAAAAGGGTTGTGAAATACAAAGTTGCATAACCTTTTAAGATCTACAACTTTTGTTTTTGGTGCTTTTGCATCCGAGATCCTTAACTACCACTCCACACTCAATTATGACTATGAAGCATATGGTACTCCTTTAATATTAACTCTATAAAATCTTATGTTGTATATTTGGATATCCAAACGATCTCAAATCAAAAAGTTTGAACAACAAAGTTGTAGATCTCATCGAGTACTACAACTTTGGTATAAAGTTCGTCTTCATCGGATATCATACGAGAAAGTTATGAAGTTTTCTTAAAGGTTATCACCGTCGATTCAAGCCACGAACCAACATTGATGGTATCAGTGTCAATTAATGGCTAAAACCGACAGTGATGACCCAATATCATTGCCGGTTCTTGGCTAAAACCGACAGTGATATGAACCGACAGTGAAGACCCGAATATCAGTGTCGATTGGTCCTATCACTGTCGGTTTCTTAAAATCCGACAGTGATGCAGCCGACAGTGAAAGTCATATATGTAGCAGTGAATAAAAATGCTTACATGCGATTATAATTTTCAAGCACATAAACGATACATTTGTGTAGTACTCATCAGTCATAAGCTTGTTGTAAAAAATAAAGAAATCAACAGTCCTTGTTCAAAAACTGCAGGTAGTGTAATGTTAGGTAGGTGCGCGCTGCAATCAATCTGGTGCATACTGCCAACTAATTTTCTTATTAGTAAAGAGTGAAAAAGGGTTCAACAAGATGATGAAATTATCTATCAATGCAAATTCCTGCCATTTCCAACTTGGTATCATGGCATGCAACTTGCAAGCAGTCGAAGACAAAGGGGAGATATTTCCAATAGTGAGATATTGCATGCCCCTGCTCCACATATTTCAGCTCCAACCATATTTCCCTTTCCTTCGCTAGTATGGGTGGATACAGATAGGGCCTCTCTCTTTCTATCGTCGAAACAGTCAGAAAATATATTTGCACTACTACAGAATTGAGCTTCGCTGCCGGCCTATCACTACCAGTTTCTTACAAACCGGCAATGATAGGACTAACCGGCAGTGATATTAGGGTCATTACTGCAGGTTCACATCACTGTCAGTTTTAGTCACAAACCGGTAGTGATATTAGGTAATCATTGCCGGTTCGTGGTGTCAACCAGCAGTGACATGCTGCACGAAAAACTTCACAACTTTCTTATATGATGTCCAATGAAGACAAACTTTGTACCAAAGACGAGATCTACATCTTTGTAGCTCAAATATTTTTGATTTGAGATCGTTTGGATTAATAACTATGCATGACAAGATTTTATAAAGTTAATACCAAATGAGTCCATATACTTTATATCATAAGTAAGTGTGTAGTGGTAGGAAAGGATCTCCGATGGAGAAACAACCAAAACAAAAGTTGCAGACACCGAAAAGTTATGCAACTTTGTAGTTCATAACGTTTTTATTTGAAGTCACTTTGATATTGAAATATTTGATTCACAAGATTTTATAGAAGTTAATATCAAAGGAATCCATATGCTTTATAGTCATAAGTGAGTGTGTAGTGGTAGTTAAGGATCTCGAATGGAGTAGTGACCAAAATAAAAGGTGTAAATCTCGAAAAGTTACGCAACTTTATAGTGACAATGGTTTCATTTGAAATCATCTATCCAACAAAAATTATGTTAGCATTCTCACATTTGAAATTCAAATTTTTCTAACTACCTCAGATGAACAAACGACCAAAACAAAAGTTGTAGATCTCGAAAAGTTATGAAACTTTCTAGTTGAGAACTTTTTCATTTGAAATCATCTGTCCAAGAAAAAAATCGCATGAATTTCCTCACATTTAAAATTCAAATTCTTCAAATGACCTCGGATGGAGAAATAACCAAAACCAAAGTTATAGATCTCAAAAAGTTATGAAACTTTGTAGTTGAAAACTTTTTTATTTGAATTCATTAGGGTTACAAATACTCATTTTAAAACCTGAAAGGATCAAGATGCCCAAGAGGGGGGTGAATTGGGCTTTTCTAAAAATTAATTGCAAGAATTAAATCCTACAAGCCGGAATTCACCCCTAGTGCCTACTTGTGTTCCTAGAGAGTCTACCGATAAAAAGTTTTGCACCCTAGTTTCCAATCCTAGTCTAGCATGACAATTCTAGGAATGTAAAACAAGCAATGAAAGTAAATACGAGAATGTAAATGCTTGAATGTAAAGGGCAAGGAACACGGCGATGTTTTTCCGAGGTATCGGAGAGTCGCCACTCCCCACTAGTCCTCGTTGGAGCACCCGCGCAAGGGTGTAGCTCCCCCTTGATCCGCGCAAGGATCAAGTGCTCTCTACGGGTTGATTTTTCGACACTCCGTCGCGGTGAATCACCCAAAACCGCTCACAAGATGAGTTGGGTCATCCACAAGCTCCGCCGGATGATCACCAAACTCCCAATCACCACCAAGCCGTCTAAGTGATGGCGATCACCAAGAGTAACAAGCTAGAACTCTCACTTGACCACAACGAGCCCAAATGAGAAGGTGGATGCACACTTGCTACTCTCTAAAGGCTAGTGAGGAACTCTCAAGCTTTGAATCTCAAATCTCTATCCTCACTAGTGCTCTTGCACTCCCTTGCACTCTAAAGGGTTTACTCAGCTGATCAAATGAGCAAGAGACCTCTAAAAGAGGTGGTGGGGATGTATTTATACACCCCACAAACAAAACGAACCGTTATGCTCTAACTCAGCAAAACACGGGCTGACCGGACGCGCCGGTCGAAGTGACCGGACGCGCCGGTCGCTCGTAACGGTCGAAAACCGAAATTCCAACTGAGTGACCGGACGCGCTGGTCAGGGGTGACCGGACGCGTCCGATCGTGCAAGGAGCTTACTGTAATCGCACCGGACGCGCGACCGCGTCCGATCGGTGATGACCGGACGCGTCCGGTCGTCTCTGGACCTTACTGGACTGTGATCGGACGCGCCGATCACACCCAGGTCGCGTCCGATCGGGTGTTTCCCTCAAGTGACACGTGTCGGCCTCTGACCACCGCGTCCGGTCCTCGCAGGGACCGCGTCCGGTCGTCAAAGCCAAACCCTAGTCGCGGTTAAGTACTGACCGGACGCATCCGGTCATCCGGAAGACCGCGTCCGGTCAAGGGAAAACGACCCGAAACTTTCCGAAACGCGTCGCAACTTGAACCAAGTTGCTTCCAACTGAACTTTGAGCTATTCTAGAGCTGCCTAGCGCCAAGTTTAACAAGTGTGCACCACACCTAAACATAGGACTCGCCTAGGTCAAGCTACCCGCTCATGCCCCCCTTTATAGTACGGCCAAAAGAGAAAAACGAAGATCCTAACGACTATTCCGAATGTATCTCAACACCTCGACATCTGGAACTAACCGTCCTTAATCTTGACGTCACTCTTTTGAAAACCAAAACGATTTCCATCAAGGGACATGACTACCATGGTGCCCAAAGCAGTTATAACCTCCATGACCTAACTTACCAAAGTTTCTGCAAAACACACGTTAGTCATGGTAATAAAGCGTTGTCATTAATTGCCGAAGCCAAACCTTGGGGCCTAGATGCTTTCAATCTCCCCTTTTTGGTGATTGATGACAACACTAAGATTCAAAAGATTTGAGTGGAGGTTTTCGAGCATGCTTGGTTCACATAAGCAAAAGGCAATAAGCACAAGGAGTTAGGAATTGCTTATGTGCCCCAAGCCAAAAGAGTGTACTCATAAGATAAGACAAAAAACGTTAGTACACATAAAGATATAGCTCATAAGAAATCGGAGTAAGGCACGGAAGCACAACCTTAGAGCTATAAGTTTTTCACACGACGACATGTCACACGAATGCAATGACTGAAAAGTAAACATGATGCATGAATGTAGCACACAAAGAACGAAAACCCTCTATCAAAACTCCCCCTGAAACTACTCTCTCTCCCCCTTTGGCATCAAGCGCCAAAAACTAATCTAAGGATCTGTCGGGGGGACAGACGGAGTCGTGTCGGGTGCCGAGGTGCGCGGAGTAATCACAAAGTGCAGAGAATCACCCTCAGAATCTGAGCTATCTGGCTGACCCTCTGAAGAAGCACGTGGCTGTGAAGCGGTCTGGGTCTGAGCAGGAACAGGTACTGACGTAGTAGCAACAAGAGGATCCGTCTGTGTGACCTGAGCCTGTAGCGAGCCAATAGCTGGGGGATCTGTCGAGGCAACTGACGAAGGAATAGTCTCTGTAGTCCCGGTCCCTGTCACTGGAGGAATAGCTACCTCGGGAGCTGACAACCCTGAAGAAGTAGTAAATGTAGTAGTGTGCGAGGGTGTCGGCTGACCAGTCAACTCACTGTAGGTAGCACTGAAATCACCGATTGGTGTGCCTGTCAGGAGGTGAGGGCAAGGCTGGTCTGAAGGTGTAAACCCCGTATGAATAGGAGTGAAGCTCGGGGACTGGAATGACTGGGGAACCTGCTGCTGAGGAGATGTAAACTGGAAGCTCGGCTGTCCCTGACTCGATGGACCACTGGACTGTAAGGCATGAGTCATGACAGAAGAAGGCGGAGGAACCCCGACAGTGACAAGGTGGCGCAGGAGATCCAAGTACTGCTGCTGACTAGCTGCACTTTGTCGCTGTATCTCATATTGCTGTCTCTGCATCTCAACCTGCTGCCTCTGGATCTCAAGCTGCTGACGCTGAAACTCGTCCTGACGAGCCTGCATCTGTGCAAGTGCTGCAGCTGTGTCCTGTGCCTGTCGCTGAATCTGCTGCTGCTGCTCCTGTGCCTGGGTCAGCCTCTCAAGTATAGCCACCATGGCTGGGTCTGAGCGGGAGGCTGAACCAGAGCCACCGGCCTCGTGGTCGTGAGACCGAGGAGACCGGTACCTGGGGATGGGCAGGTAGTCCTCATCGGTGCTGTCAGATGTCGCATCCTCAGGTATATCAGCAGGGTGAGCGTCAAGATCCGCAAGCTCTGCCTCAGCAAGCTCGTCAACTGTGGCGTCCTGCTCAGCTGCTGTCTCAGGAACCTCAGGTCGCTCACGCTGTCTTGGCACTGGGGCCTGATCTCTAGTGACTGAGGCCCAAAGCTGACGGATATCATACTCGGGGAAAGCAGTGGTAGTGTCTGATATCTCCGCTCTGATCTCTGGTGGCAACTGAATGGATGATCTAATAATGAAGCAGATCCAGTGTGCATAGGGAAGCTGACGATTTTCCTTGAAGCCCTCAGCTATGGTGTCCTCCATCTCACTAAGTATGAGATCCCAAATATCAAACTGTGTCTGTGAGAGGAGGTGGTGAACAACCCATAGCTACATCCGCGTTAGTCCCTCTCTGTAGCCGAGTCTGGGAAGAAGTGTGCGTCTGACTATGGCATCCAGAATTCTGGCAAGTGGTGTCAGGCTGGCAAGCGTGCGACGAGACCCTTCGCCAAAAGGCTCACGAAAGCAGGGTCGAACCAGGTATGTAGGTGGCACTGCCCCGCCATGAGGGCGTCTCGGTGGAGGAGTCTGACCAAAGCACAACTGATGGATCCTCGTGTCAGAAGCTGGAAGTCTGAGGATCTCCCTCACTCTAGAGCTGTAGAGTCTGTGATCACGGCCTCGGAATGCAAAGTGAATAAACTCATGGGCAGGATCAATCCAAAGTGAAGCATAAAACTCTCTGACCCATGTGCCGCAGTATGCACCTATCCGTCCAAGAAGATCTGACAAGCCAGGTAGATAGGACAGGTGCGGACGAAGCTGCTCTCCCACAACCTCAACCAGTGCCTCAAGCCGACATACTCTCTGTGGACGAAAAGCTATACCACTGTCAACTAGAGCCCTGTAGAAATCCTCCTGAAGTGGGGTATAGAAACCCTCTGAAGCTCTGTGATCCCTCACCGGTGGAAACCATCGGCTGACCTCCACGAACCTCAACCCCTGCACCTGACGTGCTGTAGCACCCCTCAGGTCAAAGTGCTCGATCGGGGGTGAACCTCTAGCTCTGGGAGGAGGACGTGTTCCACGACGCTGGCCCTCTGGCCTAGGAGTCACCTGAGTACGAGCACGTGTGGAGCGGCGACGTGGTGGAGACTGAGCTGGCTGCTCCTCTGTATCCTCTGTAGCCTCTGGAGCCTCTGGAGCCTCTGGAGCCTCTGTAGCCCCTGTAGGCTCTGTAGGTGGATCAACTGACATCCCCTCTGTAGCTCCAGTATCCTCTGTACCCTCAGTGGCCTCTGTGCCGAGCTGTCGACCTTCAAGATGAAAGCGACGCTCGCCTATGCGTATGCCACTGCTCCTGCCACCCCTCTCTGCCTGCTTTGCTGCATCTGCCACGGCCTGAGCAATCTCTGCCTCTGTAAGCGTCTTCTTCTTCTTTCTGGCCATTATCTTGATGCGCTTTCCACGCGCAATCTCAGACCGACGAGGAGGACTGTCGTCCCCGTCACCAGGAGCACCACCGGTGTTCTTGCAACGCACCATGCTGACAAACTGACTGAGAACCTCTGTAAGATGGTGAGCTGTCACTCGAGAGGCTTGGCCTCAATCCGTATCCGCAGGCTTGGCCTCGGATTCAGCAAACTGATCTCACCCTGACACGCCGACTGACTCACTACAGCGACGGAATAGAGAGATCTACTATAAGCATATATATAACTAAAAGGTATGAAACCCTAGAGATAGCAAGCATAAGAGATACGAAGTGAATCGAAACGCGAAGCTACCTCGGATCGACGAGACGACGGTGACAAGATGAGGTGACCTAGATCGTGAGATTCCCTGAATTCTTCGAACGAGCTCTGAAAGGACCGAGTCGAGATAATCAAAGGAAAGTTACGGTCAAAGGTAAGCCCTAACGACGAAATTGAATAGACTTGAACGAAAACGAACGAGTCGTCACCTCGAGCTAGGGTTAGGGCAAACCCTAAGCTAGGGTTAGGGCAAAAGCCTAGGTGAAGAGCGCGGCCGAGGGATGGAATCGAGGGGCTAGGGTTGGCACGGGGGAGCTCGCGGCAGCAGCAGGCGAGGTCCACGGCGGCGGTGGCGCGCGGCGCAGCAAGTGCGGGCTCGCCTGTAGGTAGCGCGCGGCTGCTGGCAAGGGCGACAGCGAATGCGTGCGGGCAGGTGGGCGAGGAAGCGCGGCGCGGGCACAGCAAGTGGTCGCCGACGGCAAGGAAGACGGCGAGTAGGCGGCGGAAACCGGCGAGACGGCGAATCGGGATTAGGGCAAGCGGCGGCGGCGGAAAGTCGCGTACGAGTGAAAAACGTGGTCGAGGGCGAACGGTTTTATGAAGGGGTTAGATCCGCTCGACGCGCGATGACCGGACGCGGTGGTCGTTATGACCGGACGCGGTGGTGCAGCGTCCGGTCACACTCCAGTAAGCTCCTGGAGTGACCGGACGCGTCCGGTGAGGACTGACCGGACGCGGTCAGAGTCCGGTCGAGGGGAACTCGGGAATTCATCGCGAATGACCGGACGCGGTGGTGGTAACCGGGACCGGATGCGGTGGTCGACAGAGGCGCGTCCGGTGTAGCGTCCGGTCACTAGGTCTGGAGTTGGTCTTCTGGATGACCGGACACGCTGGTGGACGTCGGGACCGGACGCGGTGGTGAAGCATCACTGTGTCCGGTGCAGCGTCCGGTCTAGCGTCCGGTCACTGTTCTTCGCCCTTCTTCGTTCCAAACTCCGACGCGACTTCTCCCAATCAAGTTCCAATACAAAGAGACACAAATAAACACCAATTGGAACCTGATATGAGTGACCTCACTCAAACCCTCAAATTTTTCAAAATAGTTTGCCTTAGGCTAGTATTATTTTTAAGAAAATAGGCAATAAACACCCGAGGAGCAACGTATGGCCATGCAATAGAGGTTTTGGACCTTTAGGAGCGTCAAAATGCTCTCTCTATCCATGGACGAACACAGAGGTTGCTCAAAACTAAACCGAAAAGGAACGACAAACAAACAACCATGCATATGCAATGCAATACAAGAAAGTAAAGCTAGGTTGCTTGTCAAGTTTGATCCACGGTTAGGCTTCTTCACTCCTCCAAAGGAGGGTTATCGTAACCGTGTTAGCCAAGCCCTAAATGCATTGCGATAAAGTAAACATGACATATAATACAATGCAATGCAAGGGACAACACACGCTCATTTTTTAAAGTTGCTTGAATCAAGCACATTTAGTTCACTTCTTAGCCTACAAAAGGTGGCCTCATCCAAAGGTTTAGTGAAGATATCCGCTAATTGATTTTCACTTCTTACACCTTCTAGTGATATATCATTTTTAGCAACGTGATCTCTTAGAAAGTGATGGCGGATATCAATGTGCTTGGTGCGAGAGTGTTGTACCGGATTGTTAGCAATTTTAACGGCACTTTCATTGTCACACAAAAGTGGCACCTTTTCAAGAACAATTCCATAGTCTAGGAGGGTTTGTTTCATATATAAAATTTGTGCACAACAAGCCCCCGCGGCAATGTATTCCGCCTCGGCGGTGGACAAAGCCACACTATTTTGCTTTTTAGATGACCAAGATACTAAGGATCTCCCAAGCAAATGGCACCCTCCGGATGTGCTTTTTCTATCAATTTTGCAACCGGCATAATCCGAATCGGAATAGCCAACTAGTTGGAATCTAGCTCCTTTGGGATACCAAAGACCAATGCTTGGGGTGTGCTTAAGATATCTTAGGATTCTTTTTATGGCACTTAAGTGAGGTTCTTTAGGGCACGCTTGGAAGCGAGCACACATGCACACACTAAACATGATATCGGGCCTAGATGCGGTAAGGTACAACAAGCTACCAATCATAGAACGATAGAGAGTTTGATCAACCGGTTTACCTCCCTCATCTAGGTCGAGATGTCCATTTGATGGCATTGGGGTCTTGATTGGTTTGCATTCTTCCATCTTGAATCTTTTGAGAAGATCCTTGATATACTTTTCTTGAGAGATGAAAATCCCTTCTCTCATTTGCTTGACTTGAAAACCAAGGAAGAATGTGAGCTCACCAATCATTGACATCTCGAACTCCTTCGACATCAATTCACCAAATTCCTTGCAATAATCTTCATTGTTAACCCGAAGATGATATCATCAACATACACTTGACAAATGAAGATCTCCCCATTAAGCTTCTTGGTGAATAGTGTGGTGTCGACCTTCCCAATGGTGAAGCCCTTCTCAATGAGGAAGTCTCGGAGGCGCTCATACCACGCTCTAGGGGCTTGCTTGAGCCCATATAGCGCCTTGGACAACCTATAAACATGATTAGGATATCTAGGGTCTTCAAACCCGGGAGGTTGATTAACATAGACTAGTTCATTTATAAAGCCATTTAAGAATGCACTTTTCACATCCATTTGATATAGTTTCATATCATGATGTGATGCATATGCAAGGAGGATACGAATGGCTTCAAGTCTTGCAACGGGTGCAAAGGTTTCTCCAAAATCAAGGCCTTCAACTTGAGAGAACCCCTTTGCAACTAGTCTTGCCTTGTTCCTCACTACTATGCCTTGGTCATCTTACTTGTTTCGGAACACCCACTTGGTTCCAATGACTCTTGCACCTTTAGGATGCTCTTCAAGTGTCCATACTTGATTGCGGGTGAAGTTGTTCAATTCTTCATGCATGGCATTCACCCAATCCGGATCTTGAAGAGCTTCTTCTACATTCTTAGGTTCAACACAAGAGACAAAAGAGTGATGTTCAACAAAAGAAGCAAGCTTTTGAGATTGAGTCATCACTCCCTTAGTAGGACTCCCTATGATGAGTTCTTGTGGATGTGCTTGAAGTAGAGGTGAATTTCTTCTATCAACCACTTGATGAGGTGGATGGGGAGCATCAACATCTTGAGCTTGTGCCTCGGCTTGTTCATGAGAGATATAAGTATCTTCATTTTCAACTCTCTCATTCTTGTCATCATCTTGAGGCACATGTGATGAAGATGGTGGATCAATGATTTGTACATCGTCTTCATCATCCTTTGGCTTGATGTCTCCCACGGGCATGTTCTTCATGGCCTCCCTCAAGGGTTCATCACCTACATCATCACAATTCTCAATTGCTCCTTGGGAGCCGTTAGATTCATCAAATTCCACATCATATGTTTCTTCAACCAAACCGGTGGCATGGTTAAATACTCTATATGCTTTGGACTTTGATGAGTAACCAACAAGAAAACCAATATCACAACGTCTTTGAAACTTCCCTAGGTGTTGACGCTTCTTGTAGATGTAGCATTTGCAACCAAACACCCGGAAGAATGAGACGTCCGGCTTCTTCCCATTAAGCAACTCATAGGGGGTCTTGCCAAGAAACTTTTGTAGGAAGAGGCGATTTGAAGCATAGCATGCGGTGTTGATTGCCTCGGCCCAAAACTTTTCCAGAGTGTTGTACTCATCTAGCATTGTTCTTGCAAGGGTGATCAAAGTCCGGTTCTTTCTCTCAACTACACCATTTTGTTGAGGAGTGTAGGTTGAAGAGACCTCATGCTTGATTCCAATTTCATCACAATAAGCTTCAATGTTGGTGTTGTCAAATTCTTTGCCATTATCACTTCTAATCTTCTTTATCTTGACTTCAAATTAATTTTGAGCTCTCTTTGCAAACTTCTTGAAGCAATTTGCCACTTCGGATTTGTCATGAAGGAAGAAGGTCCATGTGTACCTTGAGTAGTCATCCACTATTACAAGACAATAGAGATTACCACCCAAGCTCTTGTATGTTGTAGGCCCAAACAAATCCATGTGTAGAAGTTCTAGCACTCTTGAAGTTGACATGAAAGCTTTGGTTGGATGAGTGTTTGCAACTTGTTTGCCCGCTTGACATGCACTACAAGGTTTGTCCTTTTCAAACTTCACATCCTTCAATCCTCTCACTAGTTCTTTTTTCAATAGCTTGTTGAGAGTGCTCATTCCAACATGTGCAAGCCTCCTATGCCAAAGCCAACCAAGTGAGGTCTTGGTGAACAAACATGTCATCAAATTTGCATCTTCGGAGGTGAAGTCAACAAGATAAAGATTGTTGTATCTAAAGCCTTTGAATATTACTTGCTTGTCATCAATCTTTGAAACTTCCACTTCATTTGGTGTGAACAAGCATTGGAAGCCAAGGTCACAAAGTTGTCCAACGGATAATAAGTTGAAACTCAATGAAGCAACATAGAGCACATTTGAGAGTGAATGATCATTTGATATTGCAATCTTGCCTATACCCTTGACTTTGCTCTTTGCATTATCCCCAAATGTGATCTTCTCTTGACATATCCCATTCTCTTCAATGGAGGTGAACATACGAGGATCACTGGTCATATGTTGAGTGCAACCACTATCAATAACCCAATGAGATCCACCGGTCTTGTAGTTCACCTACACACAAGAGATCAAGCTTTTTGTTTAGGGACCCAAACTTGAGAGGGGCCCTTGACTTTCTCAACTAGTGACTTGGCAACCCATATTTTCTTTGGCCTATTCTTGTTTGGGGGACCCAAAAACATGACTTTCATCTTTCCATTTGAATCTTTTCTTAGCATATAATGAGCATTGAAGGCAAAGGGTCTAGCATGCTTGGGCAAGGGTTGTGGTGGTGGAGTTTTGCATTCATGAGCAAAGTGACCTTCTTGACCACACTCAACACATCTCTTTGGCTTGGGCTTTGACTTGCTTTGTTGTTGTTGAGCTTTTGCCTTCTTCTCTTGATTTGACAAGTACCCAATACCACTTCTATCCATCTTCATTACGGTGTTCATGAGGAGCTCACTTTGCAAATATTGACCTCTTGTGAACTTGCTTAGACCGGTCTTGAGATGCTCTTTTTCTTGCTTGAGCTTTTTGTTTTCTTCAATGAGTGACTCATTTGTTGTTTGCTTCTCAAGAGCCATCAAACCTTTAAGCTTCTTGTTCTCATTTGCCAGCTTCTCATTCTCACACTTGATCTTGGCATAATCATCATAGTTGCTTGACTCAACCACACTCTTGCCTTTGCTACTAGAACCTTGCTCAATGCTTTCAATGATCAAGTCATCACATGATGTAGCTATATCACACTTAACAACATTGTTAGTAGCATCATGTGTCTCAAGAGCAAGTTCATTAGCAACCACAAGACTATCATAGTCAATTTTTAATGTGGTGTATTTGTCTTTTAGAGAGTTATGTCTAGTGATGAGCTCATCATGCTTCTTCTCAAGCTTATCATGTTGATCTTTAAGCTCTTTATTAGAGGTTTTGAGCTCCTTGAGATGAGAAGACATAACTTCATTTTGATCTCTAAGCTCACCACTAGTCTTTTGAGCATTTTCTAGCTTTGATGAGAGTGATTCATTTTCATTTTGAAGTTCATCATTTTCATTTCTTGTCCTTCTTATGATTTTAGTGTATTTGTTTAGCAATTTTACAAGCTCATCATAAGAAGGTGCGTCATATTCATCATCACTATCACTATCATCATCATCATCACTATCATGGTTTTGTACCTTTCGTTCACCCTTGGCCATAAGGCATAGGTGAGTAGTGGACGATGATGGTGAAGGTGGTGATGAAGATGTCGGTGAAGATGATGGCTGTTGGGCATTCTTAACGTCACTTCCAAAAGTAGACTTAGTTTTCTAATTCTGATAACGGCGCCAAAAATGCCAAACCTATCCCTCATGCCACTTAAGCCAAGTTGTCATCCCCAGCATGACATGAGAGACGCGGTATTGAAATATGCATTTGCTCATCAAGATAAATAATAAAAGGGATCTGCAAGCGCACAAATTAATACCGATGTAGCATTTTAACCGGGAAGTATTCCAGGTATCGTTATTTATATTTTTACCACTGGGAAGGGATTTCTAAGTATCATGGTTGATAATGGAATGAGAATATGGAACTGAGTACACATCATTGCATGTATAACCGAGAGTATTTATCAATCTCTTTATACAGGTATAAATGTCACATTAAGTAAAGGTAAAGTGATAATGGTGACAAAGATAATTAATCTGATCAGCTAGCCACATATAATAATGATAAGCACCTCAACAGATATTCTAGCAAGTCATTAGCATGGAATTAGGATGAACTACAAAGATATTCCCTAAGTTATTATTAACTATAAAGTCTAGCATATCATAGTTAGTGCAATTATACTTGGCAATCATGGTGAGAAAAGACTATATCCATGCATAGTGAATATTAGCAAGGAAGATGAAGAACATAGCAATCACTCCCCTGTAATAGTGTTGCTCTGCCTGCCCTATACACGAGAGGGGGACTATATAAGAATCAACGAAGCTGTCACTATCGCGAACTACCCCACAATCCGGCATATAGGGTGCAATCGCAGATAAATACGGTATAGACACCACGTCTACACAATAATTATCATTCACCCACTGTACACATGGATAAACGCTATACGATCCTAGGCATGTATATAATTCCAATCTAACTAAGCCAAGCATATAACTATGATAAACTAAGAACAATATAATTGCAAATATAATCAAGTAGAGCAAAGTCATAACCAATATATTGAAATAGAACAAAGTCATATTCATAACATTGAAGAACAATGATGAACAATTGAAGAACAATAGAGGAATTACCAAGAATCCTCTTGACAGATCCGAGAACCAATCGAAGATTGACTCCTTCTAGTTCTAATCCTATGTAGCTATGCTAACTAGAGATCTAGTTGATGTGGTGGCTCTAGGGCTTGATCAGAGGCTCTCCTCCTGAATTAGGGTTTGAAGTATGAGACGAGGGCCTCTCCTCCAGGGTCAGGGGCCTTGCTTATATAGCCCTTTCGGATGAATCTGGGCCGTTGGATCAAACCGACATTGATCGTGCGGTTTTCCTTGATCCTCTAGGTCGGTGGAGCATAATCCTCGAGGCGGAGCTTGATTGGCTGAGCCAGCAGGGCGGGCGCCCTGTCCCCGGCTCTGTTACGCCTCCCGTTCGTTCTCGTGGCTTTTGGACTCTTCTAGATGTAAGATAATTACGTGTTCGGTTAATATCCCGTCATTAATCCGACATGTGGGCCTTTCTTTCGTATTTCCTGATAACCCCCTGCAGAAATAGATAAACAGCAAAACTCGTGGAATTCTGTCAGATAAAACCCTAAGTCTAGGTGTTGGTTTCATTTGGATCCTTTTCTCTATTTATTTGATAGTTATAATTGATACTTAAGGACCGTCAACAAACTCCCCCAAGCTTACCTCTTGCTCGTCCCTGAGCAAGGAGAGACTCAGTAGTTGCTGAAATGCCTTTGAATTTTGACGGTACACATGCTTTCAAATAGAGTCTCATCTCTGAGTTAAAGTAAACTGTCAAGACTTAAAACTTACTCATTATACCTTTCACCATGGGGCTTGCAACCGTCACCTTTGTCTTGAGCGGTTAAAAGATAGAACAGTCTAGTCAAGCGTCATGTCTCTTATTCTTGATTAGCTATAGCTCTTGGAGTTTTTTGCAGATTTTCAAATAAAACTCAGAGATTCCTTGTATGACTCTCTCAGGTCTCTCTTTTGTGGTATTTCTGGATCCTCACCAAGGCAGTAATGATGTCTGCCTTCTCTCAAAGCAAAGTATGTAGTATTTGTGGTATAAGGCAGAGTGACATTGCCTTCTCTCTCATCCTATTCTAATAAGGCTTTTGATATCTGGAGCTCATCGGTGGGAGATAAAGTATACATACTTACAAGACATTTATTGCATAGTCAAACCATGGATCCAGAGAAACAAGCCAATAAGTCAAATCAAGATGTGCATGTGTGGCGAATAAATGGTGTATGGTGGTAGTGATGATAACAATGATGAAAGTCTAATTCTACTTTTGCTCTTTTTTTGAGGGGATACGTACCTTTCTTGCTTTCTAAAGCTCTTGAGGAGAATGAGGTGCTCTATATTTTCTTTTTTTTTCCTCTCAGGTGGGTATCTTGTACCCCTAATTCTACTGTCGAACACTTGTCCATTTTTACCTCTCTTCTCACACTTTTTCTTTTTTTTTCATCGAGGTTCCGAGCACTTGCTCCTTTTTATTTCCTCATATTTTTTTTCTTTTCGAGGTTCCGGGCACTTGCCCCTTTTTATTTCCTCGTATAGAGCACTCATCTCCTTAGAACAATATAGCAAGTGGTAGTAACCAAAATAGCTTGAGCATTTATTTCACAGGGGTAACAAGAATGGGAAAATATTTTTGGCTATTCTCTCCCGGATTAGGAGCAGAATAATTTTATGTGGATCTGGAGATGAGAATGAGTGGATATATGTGGATGCGTACTTCCGGAGTAGAAGCAGCATGTATGTGTGATCGTGCAAGTGAATCTTGATTTTAACCGCATGACAAGCTCCTAAGGGTCTACACAGCTTGACTATACTCAATGCTCATAAGCAGTAAAAAGTAAAGGTATGGCTTAAAGTCTAGCAAGCATGTATGTATGGCTGTGGTAGGAACTTAAACTCTCATCATACAGGAACTCATCATGTAGCATTTTAAGATTTTTAAAGATAAAATTCTCCAGAATTCTAGCATCTCTAGGAATAGATAAACAGCAGCTCAACCTTCCCATATCATATCTGTTAACAACTTAGACTTTAGATCAAGTTCTCTTCCCACAAGTTCAGGTTTAGAGCAAGCTTTAAATGATAACAGTTATGTCTAAACTTAGAGAGAAAACTTCAAATTTGAAAGTTAGGCAAAGCAACTATTCATCATATCCATGCTAGAGTTTTATTATTATTTAGATTCAGTTTAGCATAGCCACTTTATTTATTTATTAAAACACACTAAGCAAAAGATATAGGTATATATATATAAGCACAAAATCTTTATTTGGTTTTTTTTCATAGTTATGTATATTTTTATTTTTATAGGGTAGAAGTATATATAAATATAAAGATAAAGATAGAAATACTTAGCAAGATAATGGGGGTGCTCTCCCCCAAGCTGGATCTTGACATAATCTCTTCTGATGTAGCTAGCAGATGGCGGAGATGTATTTGAAAGTCGGCAGCACCCTGACAGCGATTAGAATGTCCTCCGTCTGCTAGTCTCCTTGAATTCTGTGAAGCTCAAATAGACAACAAAGCTTTGTGGAACTGATTAAGTGTTAGCATAAATATCTAGCCTTTATCATGTTGAGCCTCCTTGATTTTTTTATGTTGTTTTTTTTATTTTATAAAGCAGAAGAAAATATTTATGTATTTATTATATATATATATTTTTTATGCCACCACAGTGAATGTACTTATGGGTTTTATGCCACTCGCATACTCACATGGGGCTTTAGGGTTTTTAACATTTTTATTTTCTTTTTAAGATAGTATGAATATGATTAACTAAGCAAACTATTTAAGATAAAGTAAATAATTAAAAAGGAAAGGATAACTACCAAGTTACCTCTTGGCAAGGCGTTCGGTGTTTTTAAGTCCTCCGAACGGGACTCTTATTCGTTCAGTCGTCCTGGGACTTGGTGGATGGCGTAGTCGGTGGTTCCGGCGGCGCCTCCTCTTCATGTACAACTGTCTTTTCTTTCCATACCTGTCTCGGTGCTTCGGTCTCCTTAGGACAGTGTTGGTTGAGTGGTATGTCTTCAGATCTTACCATTTCCCCTTCATAATCTGCCCATCCGTCCTTGATGACCTGTTGCTTCTGATTGTGGTTACGCCGCCTTCTTCTTGTCCTGACCTGCTTGGATTCTTCAAATACATAGTTAGGGTCAGTAAAGTAAAGACGTACCTTCTCAGAGGGGAAGTGCATGTGGACTTCTCCAGTTCCAATGTAAATGATTGCTTTGACAGTACTAAGGAATGGTCTTCCAAGGATGATGGGTGGATCGTATTCATCTTCTCCCATGTCAATAACCTGAAAGTCTGTATGGACAAAGTGATCGTCTATCTTGACAGGGACGTCAGTTACTGTACCTTCGACCTGTCGGAATGTCTGATCTGCCATCTGGAGCTGAATATATGTTGGGTTTAAGGGCATGGTTCCGAACAGAAGTTCATAGGTGACCTTGGCCATTATGTTGACGCCCGACCCAGTGTCGCAAAGTGTCTTGTAGAAGTGGGACCCATTAATGGAGCAATAAATGCTTGGCATACCTGGGTCGTCCTTCTTAGGCAAGAACGGTGACTTGAGTTGGCGATCTTGACCTTTGTGCATGGCAGTGACCATCTTAGCTGTCTCGGTCCATACTTGCTTCTTGCTCTTGTTCCTCCTGTTGGTCCTCTTCCTTGGTTCATATTGGGGTTGCTCTGGGATTTGTGCGGACTTGTTCTTGAAGGAAAACGTTTCCTTCCTCCCCTTGATGTAGAAACTGATCTTGGCAGCACTAGCATAGATGACAGCTCCCGCGGTGTTCAGGAATGGTCTCCCTAGGATGACGGGAGCCCTCTCATCAGAACCGGTCTCTATCACTACGAAGTCTGCTGGAGCGTACGAGGAACCCACTCGGACACAGATGTTCTTCAATATTCCTCTCGGGAAACTCAGTGTCCTATCTGCAAGCTGCAAACACATGGTTGTTTCTAATAATGGTTGTGAAAAGAGTTTTTCATAGAGTACCCTGGGCATGATGTTGACGCTGGAGCCAAAGTCACAGAGTGCTTCTGGGAAGTCTCGCATGCCGATGGAGATCGGGATGACGGGGCGTCCTGGATCGCCTCTCTTGACAGACGGTCAGTACTTACTTCCACGATAGGGTTACTCCAGTAATCTCCTGCATCAAACATGTCTACAAGATTTGCAGATTCTAGTCCTTCCGGTTGTGATGGTATACCGGGGTTAGTAGCAGGAACAGCAGCAGCTATTTGATTCAACTGAGATTCAATCATTTTATTAAAGCTAATCTGGTTCTTGATGGCAGTAGAGAAATTATCCATTCTATTATTTATATTTTCTAGTATTTTGTCATTAGATGCCAATTTCTTAGACAGGTTATCCATTAGCTTTCCTTGGTTGGACACTAACTCTCTCAAAGGTGGATAATTATTATTATTATTGAAAGAATTGTTACCTTGGTAATTACCTGAGTAGTTAGGCCTCTGTTGATTCCAACCTTGATTCTGCTGAGGACGGTTGTAGTAGTTGTTGTTATTGTTGATGTAGTTCACGTCCTCCAGCAACTCAGGACAGTGATTGCCCGAGTGTCCAGTACCTCCACACTCCTCACAAGTCATGTGGGAGTCGTAGACGTGCATGACTTCTTTCTTTTCTCCAGCTCGATCATCGAGCTTCTTCATGAGTAGGTCTAGCTTGGCAGACAGCATGTCTACCTCCTTGAGCTGGTGCATACCTCCACCTCTCTTGCGTGTCTGAGTTCTTTCTTCATTCCAACCTTGGTTGGATGCCATCTTCTCCACAAGAGCTATGGCTTGAGGTATGGTGAGTGATAGGAATGCTCCTCCAGCTGCAGCATCCATGGTTTCACGGGCACTGTTAATGAGCCCATGATAAAATGTCTGCATCAGTAGCCAACTTTCCATTCCATGATGGGGACATTCTAGGATGTAGTCTTGGAAACGCTCCCATGCTTCTGGAACGGATTCATCATGTTGTTGCTGAAAACTTGTAATCTTCCCACGGAGAGCATTGGTCTTGCCCATGGGAAAGAATTTGGCCAGAAAGTTCATGGAGCAGAGTGCCCACGTAGTGTTCTTCTCCTTTGTAGCGTAGAACCACTGCTTCGCTCTCCCCAACAGTGAGAATGGGAAAAGGCGAAGTAGTATGGCGTCTCTGGGGACTTCAGCCATGGTGAAAGTGCTGCAGATCTCCAGGAAGTGTTGAAGATGAGCACTAGCGTCTTCATGTGGCTTCCCACAGAACTGGTTAGCTTGCACCATGTTGATGAGCCCAGGCTTGAGCTCGAAGTTGCGGTCGATCTCCCCAGCAGGTCCAGTGCGGATGTTGTCTGTAGTGGGAGCTGAGAACTCGCGGATCGACTTGTTCGCCATGGCTTCGAATTCAGTCGACAAATTCCGGATGAAACTT
The DNA here is from genome assembly GCA_022457205.1 of Saccharum spontaneum. Taxonomy (NCBI): domain Eukaryota; kingdom Viridiplantae; phylum Streptophyta; class Magnoliopsida; order Poales; family Poaceae; genus Saccharum; species Saccharum spontaneum. Next base: position 22,077,227 of record CM039611.1, read on the forward strand.
CGGCGGTCTTCGGATTTGGATGAAGCTTTGTGCTGAAGTGTTGACGATGTCTTCTTGAGCTTGGCTCTTGTTCTTCTGAATAAGGCTTCGGGATTGTCAACAAAGTTGTCTGGAAGATGTCTTCTATTCATGCATCACCCTGCAATAAATAATCAAAATGGAAAATACAGGGGTAAAACTGTATAAGAGAATTGATAAGCTCGATCAGATTAGTGATGCAAATGATGACTCAAAGTTCCATATTCATTCCTACTTAGTAATCAACCTTCCCCGGCAACGGCGCCAAAAAATGCTTGTTGGGCATTCTTAACGTCACTACCAAAAGTAGACTTAGTTTTCTAATTCTGATAACGGCGCCAAAAATGCCAAACCTATCCCTCATGCCACTTTAGCCAAGTTGTCATCCCCAGCATGACATGAGAGACGCGGTATTGAAATATGCATTTGCTCATCAAGATAAATAATAAAAGGGATCTGCAAGCGCACAGATTAATACCGATGTAGCATTTTAACCGGAAAGTATTCCAGGTATCGTTATTTATATTTTTACCACTGGGAAGGGATTTCTAAGTATCATGGTTGATAATGGAATGAGAATATGGAACTGAGTACACATCATTGCATGTATAACCGAGAGTATTTATCAATCTCTTTATACATGTATAAATGTCACATTAAGTAAAGGTAAAGTGATAATGGTGACAAAGATAATTAATCTGATCAGCTAGCCACATATAATAATGATAAGCACCTCAACAGATATTCTAGCAAGTCATTAGCATGGAATTAGGATGAACTACAAAGATATTCCCTAAGTTATTATTAACTATAAAGTCTAGCATATCATAGTTAGTGCAATTATACTTGGCAATCATGGTGAGAAAAGACTATATCCATGCATAGTGAATATTAGCAAGGAAGATGAAGAACATAGCAATCACTCCCCTGTAATAGTGTTGCTCTGCCTGCCCTATACATGAGAGGGGGACTATATAAGAATCAACGAAGCTGTCACTATCGCGAACTACCCCACAATCCGGCATATAGGGTGCAATCGCAGATAAATACGGTATAGACACCACGTCTACACAATAATTATCATTCACCCACTGTACACATGGATAAACGCTATACGATCCTAGGCATGTATATAATTCCAATCTAACTAAGCCAAGCATATAACTATGTTAAACTAAGAACAATATAATTGCAAATATAATCAAGTAGAGCAAAGTCATAACCAATATATTGAAATAGAACAAAGTCATATTCATAATATTGAAGAACAATGATGAACAATTGAAGAACAATAGAGGAATTACCAAGAATCCTCTTGACAGATCCGGGAACCAATCGAAGATTGACTCCTTCTAGTTCTAATCCTATGTAGCTATGCTAACTAGAGATCTAGTTGATGTGGTGGCTCTAGGGCTTGATCAGAGGCTCTCCTCCTGAATTAGGGTTTGAAGTATGAGACGAGGGCCTCTCCTCCAGGGTCAGGGGCCTTGCTTATATAGCCCTTTTGGATGAATCTGGGCCGTTGGATCAAACCGACATTGATCGTGCGGTTTTCCTTGATCCTCTAGGTCGGTGGAGCATAATCCTCGAGGCGGAGCCTGATTGGCTGAGCCAGCAGGGCGGGCGCCCTAGGGACTAGGGCGGGCGCCCTGTCCCCGGCTCTGTTACGCCTCCCGTTCGTTCTCGTGGCTTCTGGACTCTTCTAGATGTAAGATAATTACGTGTTCGGTTAATATCCCGTCATTAATCCGACATGTGGGCCTTTCTTCCGTATTTCCTGATAACCCCCTGCAGAAATAGATAAACAGCAAAACTCGTGGAATTCTATCAGATAAAACCCTAAGTCTAGGTGTTGGTTTCATTTGGATCCTTTTCTCTATTTATTTGATAGTTATAATTGATACTTAAGGACCGTCAACAATGGCCCCATCACAAAAGCGGCAACCTTTTCTTTCTCATCATTGCTCTCATCTTCGGAGGACTCACAAGATGATTCAATATCGGTGAGCCAATCACCAATAATGTATGCCTTTCCTCCCTTCTTCTTCTTGTAGAACTCCTTCTTGCCATCCTTCTTCTTGTATGGCTTGTTCTTCTTGTTCTCATCTTCTTCATCACTTGAATCATTTTTCTTGCCCTTGTTCTTGTTCTTGAACTTGTCTTTTGGTGGTCTAGGGCATTGATGAGCTAAGTGGCCAAGTTCACCACAATTGTAGCAATCCATCTCCGAGATGGGTTTTCTCTTGCTACTTGTGAAGAATTTCTTTTTCTTGCCATCAAACTTGATGCCACTCTTGTTGAGCTTCTTTAGCATCTTGGTGGTCTTTCTCACCATGAGTGCAAGTGATTCATCATCGACATCACTTTCACTTGAGCTTTCTTGCACCATCATGGCTTGGCCCTTCTTCTTCTTCTTGTCATGGCTAGCTTTGAAGGCCAAGTCTTTCTTCTTGGAAGATGATGAGTCCTCTTCCGGAGTGATGTGCATGTACATCTCATGAGCATTGATCTTCCCCAATACTTGTGTCGGTGTTGCGGTGGAAAGATCACTTTGGTGAAGCACGGTGACAATGTGACCACACTTCTCAACGGGAAGAACACTCAAGATCCTCCTTGCAACATCCGATTGGCTCATTTGAGTCAGCCCAAGAGCATTGAGGTCCTCTACAAGAACATTCAAGCGAGTGTACATGTCATTAGCACTTTCTTTGGGAAGCATCTCAAAAGAATTAATTTTCTTTAAAGCAATATGATAGCATTCCTCACGCTCACTCTTAGTTCCCTCATGGAGAGCACAAAGATTTTCCCACAATTCATGAGCGTTCTTTGCATTACGCACACGATTGAAGATATCTTTGCCTAAGCCCCGGTAGAGTGCATTTTTGGCCTTTGCATTCCACCGGTCGTACTTCTCCTCGTCACCAATGGGGTTTGCGGGATCCTTGATAGCGGGAAGCCCTTGGGTTGCGGCTCTAAGACACCCAACATCTATGGCTTCGAGATACGCCTCCATGCGGATTTTCCAATATGAAAAATCATCCCCCTCAAAGGTGGGAGGTGGTCCTTCCCCGTTAGACATCTTGCTCTAGGCGGTAAAGCCTAAATTAGGAGCAACACGGCTCCGATACCAATTGAAAGGATCAAGATGCCCAAGAGGGGGGGTGAATTGGGCTTTTCTAAAAATTAATTGCAAGAATTAAATCCTACAAGCCGGAATTCACCCCTAGTGCCTACTTGTGTTCCTAGAGAGTCTACCGATAAAAAGTTTTGCACCCTAGTTTCCAATCCTAGTCTAGCATGGCAATTCTAGGAATGTAAAACAAGCAATGAAAGTAAATACGAGAATGTAAATGCTTGAATGTAAAGGGCAAGGAACACGACGATGTTTTTCCGAGGTATCGGAGAGTCGCCACTCCCCACTAGTCCTCGTTGGAGCACCCGCGCAAGGGTGTAGCTCCCCCTTGATCCGCGCAAGGATCAAGTGCTCTCTACGGGTTGATTCTTCGACACTCCGTCGCGGTGAATCACCCAAAACCGCTCACAAGATGAGTTGGGTCATCCACAAGCTCCGCCGGATGATCACCAAACTCCCAATCACCACCAAGCCGTCTAGGTGATGGCGATCACCAAGAGTAACAAGCTAGAACTCTCACTTGACCACAACGAGCCCAAATGAGAAGGTGGGTGCACACTTGCTACTCTCTAAAGGCTAGTGAGGAACTCTCAAGCTTTGAATCTCAAACCTCTATCCTCACTAGTGCTCTTGCACTCCCTTGCACTCTAAAGGGTTTACTCAGCTGATCAAATGAGCAAGAGACCTCTAAAAGAGGTGGTGGGGATGTATTTATACACCCCACAAACAAAACGAACCGTTACGCTCTGACTCAGCAAAACACGGGCTGACCGGACGCGCCGGTCGAAGTGACCGGACGCGCCGGTCGCTCGTAACGGTCGAAAACCGAAATTCCAACTGAGTGACCGGACGCGCCGGTCAGGGGTGACCGGACGTGTCCGATCGTGCAAGGAGCTTACTGTAATCGCACCGGACGCGTGACCGCGTCCGATTGTCTCTGGACCTTACTGGACTGTGACCGGACGCGCTGATCACACCCAGGTCGCGTCCGATCTGGTGTTTCCCTCAAGTGACACGTGTCGGCCTCTGACCACCGCGTCCGGTCCTCGCAGGGACCGCGTCCGGTCGTCAGAGCCAAACCCTAGTCACGGTTAAGTACTGACCGGACGTGTCCGGTCATCCCGAAGACCGCGTCCGGTCAAGGGAAAACGACCCGAAACTTTCTGAAACGCGTCGCAACTTGAACCAAGTTGCTTCCAACTGAACTTTGAGCTATTCTAGAGATGCCTAGCACCAAGTTTAACAAGTGTGCACCACACCTAAACATAGGACTCGCCTAGGTCAAGCTACCCGCTCATGCCCCCCTTTATAGTACGGCCAAAAGAGAAAAACAAAGATCCTAACGACTATTCCGAATGTATCTCAACACCTCGACATCCGGAACTAACCGTCCTTAATCTTGACGTCACTCTTTTGAAAACCGAAACGATTTCCATCAAGGGACATGACTACCATGGTGCCCAAAGCAGTTATAACCTCCATGACCTAACTTACCAAAGTTTCTGCAAAACACACGTTAGTCATGGTAATAAAGCATTGTCATTAATTGCCGAAACCAAACCTTGGGGCCTAGATGCTTTCAATCTCCCCCTTTTTGGTGATTGATGACAACACTAAGATTCAAAAGATTTGAGTGGAGGTTTTCGAGCATGCTTGGTTCACATAAGCAAAAGGCAATAAGCACAAGGAGTTAGGAATTGCTTATGTGCCCCAAGCCAAAAGTGTGTACTCATAAGATAAGACAAAAAACGTTAGTACACATAAAGATATAGCTCATAAGAAATTGGAGTAAGGCACGGAAGCACAACCTTAGAGCTATAAGTTTTTCACATGACGACATGTCACACGAATGCAATGACTGAAAAGTAAATATGATGCATGAATGTAGCACACAAAGAACGAAAACCCTCTATCAAAACTCCCCCTGAAACTACTCTCTCTCCCCCTTTGGCATCAAGCGCCAAAAACTAATCTAAGGATCTGACGGGGGGACAGACGGAGTCGTGTCGGGTGCCGAGGTGCGCGGAGTAATCACGAAGTGCAGAGAATCACCCTCGGAATCTGAGCTATCTGGCTGACCCTCTGAAGAAGCACGTGGCTGTGAAGCGGTCTGGGTCTGAGCAGGAACAGGTACTGACATAGTAGCAACAAGAGGTCGTGGGTTCGAGCGCTGCTGGCCAAGAAGTGCGCGTCTTTCACGTGAAAAATTGCGTGATTGCTGGTTTTTTAGCATGTGTTTTGGGGTTTCCTGGAAACCTACATCATTATCGATTTGGTTGTCGTTTCAAAATCCGGTAGTGATGGGGGTTTTGAACCGGCAATGATACCCTAGCCTGTAGTAGTGTTGGATCATCTCATTTGGAGCCTGGATGAAGAAAACAACTTTTTAGGGGCTGACCCAGCCGAAACCGGCATGGACGGTTCCAAACCGGCTCTAGTCTTCCAACTTTCTCAAATGCAAGAATGGATTGCACCATTTGCATTCCTCTCGTCTAGCTTATCGAAAAACATTCATAGACCATCTTGTTTGGAGCCTAGATGAATTAATTGCAATTCTCAAAAGGTTTTCTACCCTGGACTCGTAGGAAAACCGGCCAGATTGGATCTTAATTGTGTTTTGACGTGATTTGAAAGAGGTTTTGACTCCTTGAAAGATAAGACCACGCCCACCTTATAAGTATAGGGGCCATGACTAATTGAGGTGCCCAATGCACACAATCGATCTTTTTTACATCTATTATTATTCTCATTACTCTAATATCTTCCAACCTCTATGTTGCTGTCACTACTAGAAATTTGCACTTACATGAAGAACAACTTTCGTCACTAAAGAAGCCAAATTCGTCATGATTTCAATTTTATGACAAAAAAATGGTTCATCATAGAAAGCACATCACATTTGAACTTCTGTGACAAACCCCAAAATATCGTCATAGAAGTGGTTTGATCTGTGACAAAAAACTAACCGTCATAGAACTATTTTGGTATGCATGGCAGGGGGCTACCACGCTGGTGGGTGCTTCCGTTAGAGATGCTTTCCACGTGTACATGCTATAGCCGGTTGCATTGGAGATGGTTCGGGTACGTGTCACCTTCTAATTGCACAACGTGGTCATCTCTGGTTCTTGCATGTTTCAGCTTCTTACTGGACCACGTGTCGGGTGCCTGCCGTTCCACATGTCAGTTTTTTGTTGGCACACGTGTCATGTTGCGGGTGGTTCACGTGTCACTTCTTCATTGGACCATGTGTCTTATTTTTATTGGTCTACGTGGACGTTTCTTATTCGACCACGCGTCACGGTGCTGTCCGTCCATGTTTTATTTTTTCGGCCTCCTGGCTTGACGACTTCCTTCTACGTGTCGGATTTTTAATAGCCCATGTGTCGTGTACTAGCGCTATTTCACGTGTCATAGGTTTCGCGGGTTGAATCACTTATTGATGTCGGTTTACCTATTTGGAGTGTATGACACTGGTCCTGGGAGCTGTTTTCTAGATAAATCTTCCTGCATTCACATATTCACCAAAACTTGTGGAATTCATTAGTTTAAAACCCTATACCTATGTTTGGTGATAAAATTAAGTGTATATGTAGAATATATTAAGGGTTTATGATTAACAACAGTCAACACACGTAAGCCATCGGGTCCCATAGGTCAGATGAAGAAGGGTCCCACAAGTACACGACATCAGGTCCCACAGGTTGGATGGAGATGGAGAAAGGTCCCATAGGTACGTCGTCGGGTCCCACATGTTAGATGGAGATAGAGAAATATCTCACAGGTACACGTGACACGTAAGCCATCGGGTCCCACCGGTCGGATAGAGAAGGGTCCCGCAGTTACATGTTGGATGAAGAAAGGGCCGACCGAAGACTTTTATGACGAATTGCAAGCGTCGTGGATGAATAACTGCAAGTCCCACAGGTACAGGTCGGATGGAGAAGGGTCCCATAGGTATACGTTGGATGGAGAAAGGACTGAGCGGAGACTTTATGATGAATTGCAAGCTTCATGAATATGTAACTGTAGGTCCCATAGGTACACATCGAATGGAGAAAAGACCATGTGGAGATTTATGATGAGGTGCCATTCGTCACAGATGTGTAATTAGTTCAATGACGAAGCTCTGGTCATCACAAATCTAAAGAAAATCATCACAGATGAGCAAGAACAGTCACATGAGGCATCTGTGACGAAACCTTGCGCTGTTCTATGCCATTTTTTATGAAACCTAGCGCTGTTCTATGACATTTTTTTGATGATATCTGATTTCATCATAGATAGGGAGGGTTGGAGGATTATCACCAATGATCTATGATGAAACATAAATATTCGTCATAAAAAGTGATCTTCTATGATAGGTTCGGATTCGTCATTAAGATTTTTGTCATAGAAGTGGATTAGTAGTGTGTTTAGGATGGCGCCCTAGGCTTGTTGTCCTCACCCTCACGGGGTGCCTTCTGGACGAGAGCTTCGGCGACACCTTTGCTAGTTTACTCAGAAACTAGTTGTTCTTTGTTGTGCAAGCACTTTGGTGGTTTGTCTAGAAATCTCTCCATTCTTCACCATGTAAGTGTGATCCTCGTTGTGTTCCATTCTTCACCACGTAAGGGTGTTGGAAAATATTTGGTGCGAAAAACAACAAAAGAAACAAGCGAAAAGGGAAGAAGACGACGTCTGCCTTGACAGAGTCAGCTCAGCCAACTCCCGAATTCCGCTAAGCCAGTTCTTCAGCCCCAGGTTGGCTCAGCTGATTCCCCAAGTTGACTAAGTTGGCTCCTCACATTGGATGTTATATGGGATGTCGCATGGGGTGTTTGGATACAAATAAAAAAATAAATTACAGATTCCATCAGTAAACCATGAGATGAATTTATTAAGCCTAATTAATTCGTCATTAGCACATGTTTACTGTAGCACCACAGTGTCAAATCATGGACTAATTAGGCTTAAAAAATTCATCTCGCAAATTAGTCGCAATCTGTGCAATTAATTATTTTTTAGTCTATATTTAATACTCTATGCATGTGTCTAAACATCCGATGTGATAGGGACTAAACTTTAGCCGTGGGAACCAAACACCCCCTTAACTTAAGGGAGTAAAATACCTGGTCTCATAAGTGAGGGGTGAATTAGATAACCACAAATATCTTTTTTTAGAGTTCAAGGGCATATCACCCCGGTATTTCAATTAAAATCAAAAGACCATTCAAGGTTTACAGCACTGAAAGATCCCAAAACCACAGAACCTGTTCTAGCCGGCAATAGGCCGAGCAACAAAACAACCCAACCAGAACTTCAACTCCGCATTCCCATAAAACTAAAAAGAAAACTACTAGAACCAACCCATTACATAGCATTGAGTTCCTCATTCAGCGCCCCCCACTAGGATAGGGGTTGGGCTTTGTTCATCAGCATCGGTACATCTTCAGGAGCGTAGACAGATCTTGGTTCACGAGAAGACTCACGATGTAGAGATTTCAGTCGACTCCCCTTGGAATGTCTGGGAGCCACCGGGTACGCCTTGCCACCATTTTGATATCCTCCAGGTAACCAACTAGTTGCTCTTTTTTTGTCCCTAGGGCACAACACTTGCCAGTTCTTCAGGTGACCATGAACTTTGAACAAGAGAACCTCCATACTTTTCTAGCCTATTCTCTGAAAACAAATCTCATCCTGAGTTTTCCAAATAGACCACAACACTGCAGAAGTAATAATGTTAACTAAAACATATTTCTTTGGACTAAGCCAAAATTTGCCAATCTTAGTGATACCTGATCCCACTCTAGTACCTAGCAACTCAGAGAAAGGGCCCAACACTGCTTAGCTACAGAGCAATCAAAAAATAGATGTTGACTAGTTTCTTTTTTCAGAGCACAAAAGACAAATTTCATCTTCCAGATTTCTCCTCTTTGCTAGGTTATCCCTAGTAAGGACTCTATTATTAATAAGTAATAAGAGGAACATGTGAACTCTAGGGGGGATCTTGATATTCCAGACTGAGCAAACATGCACTTGTTTAATACCTCTGAAACTAATAACTTTATAAAGAGACTGTGAGGAATAAATGCCTTTGGAAGTAAATTGCCACACCATTTCATCCTCCTCATCAGTTAACTGAACAGTGGAAACTAACTCTACTAAATCAAGCCAGGATTGGTAAAGAGATTCGCTAACATTTCTTCTAAAAGAAACTTTGAGATTATAACCATCCCAGAGTTCAGCTATAGTTTTCCATGCTCATTAATGATTCGATAAAGAGGATAAAACTGAATTGCTAAACTGGAAGAACCTATCCAGGTGTCTTCCCATAACCTTATTTTTCTACCATTACCAACTTTCCATCTATAACCCATTTTTGCTGCCTGGACAGCCCCCATGAAACCTTTGAAAAAACTAGAAGCATTAGTCGTCTTGGTTACCAAAATATTAGGTCTCTTGGTATTATATTTAAAATCTATCAACTCTTTCCAGAGCTTATTTTTATCACTATTGTATCTTTTCAACCAAGCTAAAAGACTTAAATTTAGCTCTCTAAGACTGGGAATACCAAGACCTCCATATTCTTTATGCATAGAAACCAAGCCCCAATTTGCTAAATGGATTTTATGATTATTCTCAGTATCATTCCTTAGGAAATTTGACATGTGAGTATTCAGCAATTTAATAGCCCATTTTGGAAATTTGATAAAAGACAACAAATACACAGGAATGCTGGTTAAGCATGTTTTGATTAACATCACCCTCGCAGCAAGAGAGAGTAAGTTGCCCTTCCAACCAGCAATTTTCTTTAGAATTTTGTCCACTAATGGTTGTATATCTTCCCTGCTGAGATTATCAAAATGAAGAGGAACACCTACGTACTTAATAGGAAAATTTCCAATCGGGCAAGAAAGAATATGTCCCAGTCCATGAACCTTATCTTCTTCTACATTTATGGGAATAACCTCGCTCTTGTGGAAGTTTATCCTCATGCCGGATACTTGTTCATACCACATTAAAATGCATTTGAGGTTTTCCAGAGCAGATTCCTCTGCTTTGGAAAACAAAATGGTATTATCTGCATACTGTAGTGATACAATACCACCTACTCTAAACTCTTCTAACAGACCTTTGACTAAACCTTTGTCCATAGCTCTCTTAAGCATTCTAGTAAGGCCATCACTTACTAAATTAAAAAGGAAAGGAGACAGGGGGTCACCCTGTCTTAACCCTTTCCCTAGTTTGAAATAGGAACTATCTTCTCCATTAACCATTATCCCCAAAAGAACCTCCAGTAACAATGTGTTTTATCCAATCTATCCAGATTGGATCAAACCCTCTAGCTAGCAACATATCAAACAAGAAACTCTAGCTCACCCTATCATATGCCTTTTCATAGTCCAATTTAAGAACAATCCCAGGTTGACCGCTTCTATGAATGCTATGAACTAGTTCATGTGCTACCACCACACTTTCTAAAATGTACCTACCCTTAATAAAGGCTGATTGGTTGGGAGCAACTATTCTCTGGACTACAACAGTCAACCTAAGAGTTAAAAGCTTGGAGAAAATTTTGAAGCTACAATTCAAGAGACTTATAGGCCTAAACTGTTTCATATTAGTAGCATCTCCTACCTTGGGGATAAGAGTCACAAGAGCAAAGTTTAGTCTACTTAAATCTAGGTTACCTTTATGAAAAACTTCAAACAAAGCTACTAAGTCTCCTTTGATTACATCCCAAAATTTCTGATAGAACAGGAAGGGAAGTCCATCTGGACCAGGGGCCCCTTCAGAATAACAACTAAAAATAGCTTCCTTTATTTCGGCCTCAGTAAAAGGTGCAATAAGAAGATCATTTTTCTTCTCTGGTGACTTTATCTTCCTCCCCCCAAAAACTTGAACCTAAATTCACTCCTGACTCAGGTTCTTTAGCAAACAAATTTTTATAAAAATCTACAGCTATCTGCATCATCCCTTTTTGGTCATACACTAAACCACTAGGGCTTTCTAAGCAGTCTATTCTTTTCTTCCTACTCCTTTGATTTGCTATTGCTTGAAAGTAAGCAGTATTTTTATCTCCTTCTAAGATGTTTCTATCCCTTGATCTCTGCCTTACTTTGATTTCCTGCAAAGCCCAGATCTGTTCCAGGCTATCCTCAATTTGTCTAAGTCTACCAAACTCTTCATCAGATAAATCTTTAGTTTCAGCTAGACTTTCCAATCTAGTGAACTCTTGGGACAGAGCTACTTTAGTTTTATTTTGAGCAGCAATCTCATTAGCAGCCCAACCTCTAACTAATTTCCTAAAGGTTCTTATCCTAAATTGCCATCTGTCTATGCTTCTAGCTAAATTACAAGGAGTATCCCAAGCTTTCTGCACCATATGTTTAAAGGACTCCTTCTCTAGCCACCATTTCTCAAATCTAAACCTCTTTTTTCCAAAACACAGATTATCCCCAGAATCTAAAATTAAAGGATTGTGATCACTAGGGAGTCTTTCCATAGCTTTGACACTAACCATAGGAAAGGCAGATACCCAAGAGTTGGAAACAAAAATCCTATCTATCTTGGCCAAAATGGGGTGCTCTTGGTTATTAGTCCAAGTGAACCTTTTATTGCTAGCACTAAGTTCTACTAAGGCCCATTTACTAATCCAGCTATTAAAATCATCGGCCCATCTATGGTTATATATACCATTATTTTTATCACTACCAAATTGAAATCACCACCAATAACAGTTGGTCAATTCCAAAACCCCATTACAGCTTCTAACTCTTCTAGGAAATCCTATTTCAGTTCGTCATAAGCTAGGCCATAAACTACTATAAGCCTCCATATAAAACCATTTATTTTATCAGTAAGTAAGACACTAACACAGAATTAAAAAGTATCACTCACTACCATATTGAATTTATCTGAATTAGCCCCCACCAGGATTCCTCCTGCTGAGCCCGAACCACCAATATCTAGGGGGTTAAGTAGACAATTTCCTAATGTCTATGTAGTATAGACTATTATTTCACAGCAATTAGAAAAAAAAATCATCACCGTTCCTTTGTCAAGGAGGCCAGAATTTGGACTTAAACGAGGAAAGATCTATGCCGCGCGCTGCCCTGCCAATGTAGTTTTCTGTTGAGATGTGTTTAGTCAAAACTAATGAAAAGATGACTTATAGTTATACATATGAATGACAGAACGCATAAAAAAATCACAATAGTGTCAATCCTCCCATGCGCAGTTAGGTGAGTTGTGTGCATAGCAATCAGTTTGGTAGCTATACACACTTCAAAAATATTTCTCCTGAACAGTGGACGAGTGATACATCCGGTCCAGGTGGAATTGGCCGAGGCCCAATAAATTAAGGTTGCCCGGACCCCAACAGTTCTTATGCACACCCACTCGGAGAAAGGCCCAATATCCCTAAAAGACTAGTCCGATAGGGGAAGGGTGACTATCTCTTTTAAGGTGACTTCCTTCTTCCAAGCTAAGCAAGGTGGGATTATTCAGAGGCTCACACGGTCGCCGCCCGACTACAACTAGGCCACTTGGCCTTTTTGTTGCGTCTTTGCCAGCGGATAATAGTGGAGGATGTCCTCATCATTCCCACCCCTTAAAAAAGGGCCCAGCTCTGATACCAAATGATACATCCGGCCCAGGTGGGGTTGGCCGAGACCCAATAAATTAAGGTTGCCTGGACCCCAACAGTTCTTATGCACACCCACTCGGAGAAAGGTCCAATATCCCTAAAAGACTAGTCTGATAGGGGAAGGGTGACTCTCTCTTTTAAGGTGGCTTCCTTATCCCAAGCTAAGCAAGGTGGGATTATTCAGAGGCTCACACGGTCACCGTCCGACTACAACTAGGTCACTTGGCCTTTTTTGTTGCGTCTTTACCAGCGGGTAATAGTGGAGGATGTCCTCATCATCGAGGCTCCTACGAAGTGCATGAAAATATCTATTGGCACCAACCACCAATTTCCAACTTGGCACACAACTTGCACGTAGTACTAGTCAAGGAAAGCCAAGCTAGATATTTCCAACAGAGAGGCAGATCGATGCACATCAGCACATGCCACACAATATTTTCAGCTACTGCTTCCCTTTCCTAGTCAAGGAAAGCCAAGCTAGATATTTTGAGTCACTGGTGGACGCTGCTGGGCAGTCAGCTAGCTCTGTCGCCGCTGGGGACCAGGAGACGGAGAGAGCGAGCCTTCTGGGATTCCAAGATTCAAAGACTCGTTAGGATTCAAAGACTCGTTGTCCATGTGGATAAGAGCCGGCAAGATATTTGTAGACCGTGCACTTCTGTACTTGCGAAAACAAGAAAACCTCAACACTACTGGTGTTGACTGTGCACCATAATGCGACAACGTGACTTCTGCACCTTCTTTGTATATGGAAACAGCTGAGTAGATGAAAGCAATATGGAGGGCTATATGCATTACTGAGTCGGTGTGGTCCTGACAGGGGATCTAAATCTCTATGTATAGCCATCCTGTCTAGATGCATTGCCACCCTACACAGCAAGGCGCGCGTGAACACATCATTTTCGATCTCTCTCTCTCTCTCTCTCTCTCCAAATGATCACTCATTATCTCCCCAGCTATGGTTTGAGAATTAGATTCAACTTCAGATTATGATAGAGAGTGGAAGAAATATCTCAGGAAATCGTGTGCCAACAAAGACACTTAGCTTGTCGCGATTTACAATCAGGTCAAGTTGAACGGTAGTAAAAGCTATGTAGCTGTTTCCTTACTGTAGGAGGAATAGAATTAGGTGCGATCTCATGTACAATCAGGTCAAGTTAAGCGGCAGCAGAAGCTACCCCTCGGTCCTAAAATATAAGGAATTCAGTTTTGTCTTAAGTTAAATTATAATTACTTTGACTAAATTTATAGAAAATAATATTAACATCTACCACATCAAAGAGATATATAATAAAAATATATTCCATAATGTATCTAATTAAGCTAATTTCATGTCCTAAGTATTTTTCCTTTTTTCTATGAACTTGGTCAAAGTTATTGTAGTAATAGTATGAATTAGGACAAAACTAGATTCCTTATATTTAAGGACGGAGAGAGTATATACCTATTTCTTTCTCGTAGGAGGAATAGCATTGGATGGATCTAGATTATTTTCATTATAGACAACTTGAGGCTCAGTCTGATATAGAGGATCGTGATCCCAACTAACTATAAAAATAAAAATGGACGTAAAAAATCTCGTTCCGTCCTGTCCTATTTTCTACTTTTGTCCCTGTATGTCTCTATATTTACAGAAAAATACAGGAATGGGACATAAAACAAGAGAGGGGGTCACTCATCTGTTTTTGTGGGATCCTGTTTTTATCTGGGATGAACCCGTATTTATCCTATATTTTCAATGTATGTGGGATATGGCTAACAATTATATGTCTTTGTGTTATGTTGATACACCTATACTAATCACCAATATTCATGTTAATGTGTTAACACACATGGCATCCAAGTGAATATTAGACCAATCTTCATACATGCATACTTGATAATACTATATCATTTAATCCAAACTTAATTTTCTGGTCATCTATCTGTATTCTTGCGTTTCCCTATGTCCGCATATCCTGACTTCGTTTATGATCTTGGCTTTTCCGAACCTAACCATGTTTCCGCCAAAAAAGTATAAAAAAGGGGGAGGGAGTTTCCTATCCATATCTGTCCATTTTCATCCCTAATCGTAGTCATGATATACTCTAACATGTCCCACAATAACAGCGGGAGCACTACAAACTATGAGACTCGAAGAAGCCAAAGGTGGAAGCCAATAATCTAACACCCCGTAGTCTGAATAGTCTATGTGTCATGTATGCTATGGTTAGAACCCATTAGTATCTTATGCAAGACAGTAGCCCTATGTCAAGGTAGTCGAGCATGAAGCGGAAGTAGTCATGGTCGAACATGTCGTGCTAGAGATAGCCATGGTCGACATAGTCGTGGTTGGGTTGCCGAAGTCGAGGTGGTCGTACATGAAGCTGCGGACACAAAAGAGGTGCCATGGTGATGAGATTTAGAGATAGGTCGAGGAAAACTATGGAAGGGGGTGATGCCGAGGTCGACGTAGCTAGGGCCAGTGAAGATATAGACAAAAGATTGCAATGCAATCGAGGAAAATGGGACATGAATAGGAGGGTTGATGCTGAAATCAATGTAGTCAAGCCACCATAGATGAAGCGTGCATTGGGGTTGCCAGACCTGGGTACACTTCAAAGATGAAGGCACACACCTGTGTTGCTAATATTGGATGTACTAGGAAGAAAGCTCCAACCATGCGCCAGTGTCTAAGGGATAAACAAAGAGGGCCTCAACAAGGATTGTGGTACACACAACTATGGGGATATAATGTGGCGATGCAAACCATTTTTGTTGGAGTATATGAAGTGTGTGGGGAAGAGATAGCAACGCTAGTGACGAGGTTGTGCTGAACAAAGAAGAAACAGTGCAGAGCAGATGCTCCTGCCCAAAGGCAAACAACCCCTTTCTCTAAGGAAAGTAGTCCTAACACAAGGTACGGTGATGGTGGTAGCACTTGATGCAGTGTTTTCCTAGATGCTAAATGCTAGACGGTTGATCACCCTTTGTTTAGCGTTAAGCCGGAGTAGACAAAAATTAGATGATTTCCACCGTTTGCACTATAGCAACAAATTTGCATACAAATACTATAGTCGCATACTAAAATTTTAAATTGTGACTTGAGATATGCACACAATTGCATAATAAGACACAGACAATTATACATATATAGTGACATAGATAGAAGACATGTAATTCTCACATAGTTAAATGATCAACTATCACTATGCAATAATGTTACACTAGCCATTAAGTTCTAACAACAACACAAATATCAAATAGTTTTACCTAGTGGCAGTCTATCGTCAAGATCATTGTTTAAATGCCTCAACTAGTGTTTAAACAGGTTTAAATAAGATTTACATGTATCATTTAAGATGTTTTTTGTACTCCTTTGACCGTTTAAAAGTATTTTGTTTAATTCATAGTTAAGGATAGTCTGGCCTATTCTACTCGGATGAGGTGTAATGTGTAACACCCCAGGTGTTTGTTACTCACTAAGCAGTGGGTTTAAGCTCAAACATTATAGATTAAGTGGAGATGATGATGTCAAGGTCAACCTATGGAGATGAGTCTAACCTAAGGTCGGATGTTACACTATTGCTCTACATATATGCCCCTTTTCAAGATATATGCTTGGGTAGTGTTATTGGGATATCTTCATGTGTCTCACATCAATACTCATCTATATTGGTCACTGGAAAAGTTTCATGAAGTTTGGAATCAAAAAGTCACATGAAATGATAAGTTCCATTCCTATTGGAAATTGCCCCATTAAGTTAATGGAACTATAGAACATCAACCAAACTTTGCAAATTGTCCAAATGACTCCAGATGAACTCTACAACACCTTAACTACACTTAGGGCACTTAATGGAACAATGTTCATGTTGATCATTTTGCCTGAATGTGCTTCTAAGTGATGGTTGACCATGTATGGACCCGGGAACACTTTTGTTTGACCATTTCAAAAGTGTGACTTAACAACTTTGTATGGCTGTGCACCCTTTGACAAAGTTGAGGAGAATTTTATAAGGAACAAACTTTGTTTAAGAGTCAAGTCATGAAAATGCGTGGAACATACTCAAAAAGGGCCCACAAGTCAGATTGAGGGCTGTTTCCAGCACTTGGCAAATTCTAAGTCCCCTAATCGGCAGCATCAAGTCAACATGTTCACGACATTTTATCTTCCAATTCCATATAGTGGCTCAATTAGGTTCCTTAATATGAGTTGGAGTACTATTCATGAGGGACACAATGGATCAAGTGTCACTCAAAATGGAGTTTAGTTGGACCTTCAATAAGAGTTTCCAAAACAGCAAAAAAACTGTTTTATCGCTAATTGACCTTGACATGTTGACATGCCGCGTTCTCGAAATTTTGTTAAACAACTTAACATGGTCCCAAAATAAAAGTTGGAGTGTATGTGGTGTAGTAGATCATGCAAAAAGTTGGCTTAAGTTTGACCTCATTTTGATCAGCAAAATTGAGTTTCCTTATTGGTTAGTAATGTGATGACATTGCTAACTTAGATGCTAATTATCTCCTAACTTGTTGCCCTAATGACCTGAGTCTCTTAATAGAAAATAAAGAGCATTAGGTGCACTGCAAACTCTGTTTTGGGCCCAAGTACAAACTCAGCCCGTAGTCGGCCCAAATCCGCGTCCACCTTGCCTACTCTATTGTCCGCCACGTGCTCGACAAAATGCCTCCACCGGTGACACGCGCCCGGTGCGTGGCAACCATGCGCAAGGTCACGTTCCACTGCATCTCCACGCGTCCAAGCTCCCTCTATCGCCATCGCATTCATTCTGCATCACTGCCGTCGCGTCCGCCTTCCTCCCGCGCGTCCCTCTGTGCTTGCCTCGCCGCGCTCCACGGCCACCGCACAGGTGGCCACACTGTCCGCCTGCCCCCGCGGCTTGCCGTCGGCAGCCACCGCGCGTGTGTGACCGCGGCCTAACCGTGATACGGTCGGGACACCAAGGGTGTGCGCTACAGCAGCCGCCGGGGAGAGGCTCCAGCGGGACCGCGGCCGGCCATCCCTCCTCCATGGCCGACGAACAGAGGCCACGCCGGCCACCGTGGCCAAGTCGCCTTAGGCCACCTCGCTACAAACCGAGGCCACCAGCAGTTGCGCCCAAGTACCACCGATCTCCAGAGCTGCCTCCGTGCCCAAGGCGACTCTGCGGGTTCGCTGCCGGCGAGCCGCCGCCACTGCTGCCGCTCCGGCGCGTGGCCAGGAGTCCACGGTTCTTCTCCGACAGCGATTCGACCTTCCCTGGGTGCGGGTAGGCACGCCGGTACTCGTGCCTCCCTTCGCCATCGCCGCCGGTGACTACATCGCCGGAGACCGGCCGGCCCCCAATTTCCCCTGCTTTCGATCTACAGTGAAGCCAGGGAGGGACCTCGTGGGCATGAATTCGAGTTCACTAAGGGTCCTAAATGCAAATCCGTAGACTCATTTAAGTAGTGCGGGTAGGACCTATTTGTTTAGTTTAATTAAAGTTCTTTCAGGGGCCAAAATGAATAACCTGTGACTCAGTTGAATAGTACCTTGTACTGCGGGTTGATTCTAGAAAGTCCAGGGGCCTCGAGGCAAAAGTGCTTTTCTTTTTCGGTTTAATCTTTTTATTTTACAGATTTCAGTGTTGAACTTTGGAAATTCATAGTAATTAGTAGAAAAATCATAAAATAGCAAATGAGGACTTTTTAGAATCCTTGTGAAATTATCTATTCAGTGGATCTATAATATGGCTTGTTTTAGTTTAAAGTTTTATCTGTAAAAATATATTTATGCAACTAGGTTTTGAATGCTAGTTGGATCTGTTATTTTTAATAACTGTAAATATATAACTCCAAATGAAGTGCAATTTTTGTGGCATGTTACTCTTGTGATGTATGATGTCTAGTAAAAATTTCAAGATTTTAGGCTTGATAGTTTAGGAGCTATAAAAATAACAAATGTTATATGCTGCTTTGCTTCTATTCTGGACAGTGCTGCGTGTATGCATTGTTTGGCTCAGTTAAGTTATGAATCATGCCTTGTTGATAATAAATGAGTTGTAGTACTTTTCATAATATTTTCAGAAAGCTAAATATCACAATTTTTTGTTAAGTATATGTTTAGTTATAGTTGTTTAAAGTACTGTAGCAGTTTCTGCCCAAACCCAGAAAGCATTGCTTTGTGTGCCATGTGTGACCTTGTTAGTGGCAGAATTAGTTTTAGATGTTTATAGAAAAGTTGTTCACAATTTGTTAAGCTTTCTAAAAAAGTCTAGAACCATAATTATTGGATTTATAAAACTCAAGTTATAGCGGTTTAAAGTGGCATATCAGATTCTGTCCATATTTTGGACAGAGATGCAATTATTTAATTAATTGACCATGTTAACTGTAGAATCATCTTAAGATGATTATAAGAAAGTTGTAGGTAACTTTATAAGCTTTCCATAAAGTTGAGAATCATGTTTGTTGGAGGTCTAGAACTCCATTTATGCTTTTCTGAAGTTTCTATCAGTTTTCTGTCTATAATTGTACCACTGCTGTTGGGCTGCATGTGTGGTGTTACTCGTGCAACTAGTTTCATGGTGTAAATGATGTTTACTGTGATTTTGGTAAATACAAAAGTTGTAGATAATTATCTTATCTTGCTTGTGTTAAATTTTCATGATCCCAGGTCTGATAGTTTAAGAGTTGCATGCTTAATAAGTCTACTGTCAAATTTTAATTACCTTCTGTGCAGACTTTAAAGATTGGCATGTTTGGTCATGATAACTTAGGAATCATGTTGAGATGATTAAAGATGAAATGTAGATATTTTCCTAAGCTTTCCAGAATGTCTTCTTGCAAGTCATTTGGATTTGTAGAACTCTAGATATGATTGATTTACTCAGCTACTGCATGTATGTCTAGAATTGTTGAAAATACATAGATGCTTGATTACTTTGCTTGCTTGTTATTAAGTGTGATTCATGTCCATGGTGATGAAGTTAGTACACCTGAGGCTTTGTAAATCTTAAGTTGTGTTTGGTATTGCTTCCCTTGCTATCTTAGCATAATAGGTGGTGTGATGTCTATTTGGGCGATGTGAAGTGCTTATGTGTATTTAGCGTAGCCTTGTACTTGCCTTGATTAGTGTGTGATGCATCATCTATTGCATTCCCATATATTCATACACATGCATTATTGCACCTCATTTAGGTATGCTAGCTAAAGCACATGAAGGACCGGATGTGGAGTCAAACCGAAGATGGAGTTGATGGATCCATCCCGAAGATAGAAGGACCGGACAAGTGTTAGAATGAGGGAATGCTCGCCAAGCGAGTTTCATCTGACATACTCTAACTTAAGTCGGATCCCAGGCAAGCCCCGGAGCATTATAAGCCTCCTATTTTCAAAGCAATTAATTATATATATGTTATAAGTATTGTTGCATTAAGTGGTAGGAGTTGGTTGGAAACCCTTGCTGCATTATATCATTCCTTGTCCAGTTATATGAATCCTTGAATCCTATATAGACTAGGATCGAATAGATGCTTAGCCCTGCTTTAAGCGGTAGAAGTCAGGTGATTTCCTGTCACCTGCGAGATGTAGGGATATTCATATATGGCACGGTTGGCTATATTTGCTATCATGGAATGGAACCATGTGTTAATAAAATGAAATGAGACCGGGCGGGATGACGATAGTGAAGCAACAAGGCATGGAGGTCTTGGGTGTGGATCTATCCCCATCTGAGTCATTTAAGGACCGATTCGCTGTACGTCCTTGAGTCATGTTGAACGCAGTCTAACACTTAGTTGGCCGGATAAGTCGTTCCGACCGCGAAGCCGAGTAATATGGTTCAGGCCGGGAATCGAATGGTAGGTTGCTTCTTGGAGGAGAGAAAGGATGTGCTTGGGGACATTGGCGTGAGACCAAGGGGGGTTAGAGTCCCTATCATCTGGCAGAGTGTCGCCCTTGGGGTTGCGACATCATTCGGACCCGCGATTCCTAAATCGTACGAAAGGTGGCTTGTGCGACCCTGGCAGGGGCCTGCGCGGTGAGTCTTAGAAATACCCCTCCAGCTGGATAGGAATTCGATTCGAATCGTCGTCGCTCCCGGTTAGTGAGCACTTGACTTGAGCAGCGGCAACGTAGATTCCATTAAATTGCACGGATGGTTAATTAGATAACGATGGAAAGGTTGCCTCAATTTATACCTGCTATGGTTAATATTGTTTGCTCCTAATAAAGTGAGTGCTCTAGTATAGGTTTTAATATAGATGATAGGGTAATGATAATTAACTTGATGCTTAAGCATTAATGATCACTTATCCATATTAAGCTTTTATGCAAAATGTTGTCAAGCTAGCCCACTTTATATCAGCCTTGCATAATCCTTGGTGTCACCTTATTTCTGGTTTATGACGGGTAAGTCTAGCTGAGTACCTTCTTGTACTCAGGGTTTTATCCCCACTTGTTGTAGGTTGTGATGTACCATGGCGGCTGCAAGAGTTGGTTGACTCCTGCCGTAGAGGCGGAGTGTGATCACGGGCATGATCCTTCTGAGTTATCTTTTCTCTAAATGCTTTTGTTGGAAGTCGACCTTGGTACTGGCATGTATTTTAAATAATAGTGTTGTTAGTTTCAAATTACTTTGCTTCCGCTACTTTCCAATGCAAGTTGTACTAACTTTGTTGAGCTCCGGTGTATATTGAATTACTTGTGAAATGGATGCAACATGTTGAAAGTCCTATGTTTGGTGTTGGTAATTAGTGACAATGCCTAAGTACTAATCCTATGCCTAAGTTGCGTGTAGCATATGAGGATTAGTACATTCCAAGGTTGGTGGCAAGATGGACATGGTGATCATGATGGCCACACTTGGATTTAGATGCAACCCTACGTAATCAAGGCAAAGGTATATGCTTAAGGGTTGTGTTTTAGTAACCAAGACACCTAGTGGGTGTGGTTACATTATAGGATAGATAGCCGTACTATAAAGAGGGGAATGACGCGGCTATTGAACTCCTAAGTGCCTCTAGGTGTGCATTTCATAATCATATGCATTTGGATAGAACTAATAACGCCTCGAAAAATGATTGTGAAAATGCTAACACACATGCACATGGTGTTGATCACTTGGTGGTGTTAGCACATTTGCGATGGCGTTGGAGTTTAAGCGGTAGAGAGGGTTTGGGTTCTTCTCTCCCTCCCGCCGAGCGTGCGAGCGCAGGATTCAGGCGATTTTGGGGAAATGAAATGCCTATTTTCTACTACGCCGGAAGTCGGAAATCAAACCGAAAAGAAACGAAAGCGAACGGAGGTCATAGTGGTGACCGGACGCTGGACCGGACGCGGGCACTGTAGCGTCCGGTCAGTTCTTCAGCGCATCCGGTCGCTAGTTCGTTTTGCGCGACTCAGTGTTGACCGGCGCGTCCGGTCAGTCACGGGACCGGCGCGTCCGGTCGTGACCAGCGCGTCCGATCGTTGCGACCAGCGCGTCCGGTCAGTGTTTTGAAAACTAGCCGTTGCGTGACCGGCGCGTCCGGTCAGTTGGACCAGCGCGTCCGGTCAGCACGACTGCTGCTGAATCAAGTTTCCAACGGCTATATTCGAAGGGGTACGTCTATAAATACTCGTTGGCCGGCTCAAGGCTCTCTCTCTTGGACATTTGACATACTTGTGAGCACTTTGAACTAAGCAACTCCCCTCCCACTCATCTCTCTTGCTTGTTTGCATATTCGAAGTGAGATTGAGTGATCCAAGTGCATTTGCATTGTGAGATTGCATCTAGTTGGCACTTGGTGGTTGATTTGCTGCGGGATTCTTGTTTCTCTTGGTGGTTGCCGCCACCTAGATGGCTTGGAGCAGCTTGGAGGCGTTGGCAAGAGTTGGTGATTGTTCTTGGCCACCTCCGGTGATTGTGAGGGGTTTGTGCCTACCTCGGTGAAGCGCCAAAGGCAACATTAGTAAATTGCTCGTGTCATTGCAACCTTTTGCCATTTGATAGGTTCTTGTGGCGCCTTTTGAGAGGCTCGGTGTGAGACCGATTAGCCACCGAACCACGTGGTGAAGAGGGACACAACGGGGACTAGCGTGCCGGCAAGAACGTGAACCTCGGGATAAATCTTTGTGTCATCACTTTCATATTGTGATTGATTGATCCCAGTGTTCGGTTGTTTTGGTATTCATTGTTGATCATATTGGTTGTGTAAGGTCCAAATAGGCTAGAGGGGGGGTGAATAGCCTAATTAAAAACTTCTACACAAATTACTTAACCACAAGTTAGTATAAAAGGTGGCGAAGTAAAATGCACTAGCTCTAACTAATTAAGCAAGCCACCTACACAAGTCTAGTACAAGGCTACCCACTAAACACAACAACAACAAGCTAGATACGAGATGTAATACGAGAGAAGAGCTTCGAGAGAATATACCGCCGTGTAGAGAAGAGAAGTACCAAACAATCAATCACACAAGAGAAGTCCTCGGGAAGAGAATGACACAAGATTTTATCCCGAGGTTCACTTGCTTCCCGGCAAGCTACTCCTCGTTGTGGCGATGCACCCACTTGTCGGTTCGCGAGCTAATCAACTATCAAGAGTTGAGCCCTCGGCGGGCGCCGCACAACCGCACACAAGATGGGGATCCTCCAAGCCACGAGCTTCACTAGAGTATCCAATTCGCGAACTCCCGCGGGGAAGGATCAAGAACCCCTTACAACACTTGGTGAAGGCTCCAACAATCTCCAATTGTGAGCTCAATCACTTCCGCTGCTCCAAGCCGTCTACCGTGTCGGGAAACACGGAAGAGTAACAAGAAATCCGCAGCAACTCGAAGATCAAGTGCCTCTAGAATGCAACTCTCAAGCAATGCACTTGAATCTCACTCAATCTCGCTCAAGATGTGCAATCAATCAAGGAGATGAGTGGAGGGGTTGTTCTCTAGCTCAAAAGATGTCTCTATGTCTCAAAATGTGCAAGAGATACCCTCAAACCCCGGCCACCAACTATTTATAACGAAGGGGTACGCAGCTAGCCGTTAGAAACGACGCAGCAGAAATCGCGCTGCACCGGACGCTCCGGTCAGGGTGACCGGACGCGTCCGGTCACTACGCGACAGATGTGAACAGTGCTCGTTCGAACTAGCCGTTACCGTTGACCGGACGCGCTGGTCACGACCGGACGCGCCGGTCCCGTGACCCACCGGACGCGCCGGTCAACACCGAGCCGCGCACTGCGAAACATCCACCGGACGCGCTGAAGAACGGACCGGACGCCACAGTGCCCGCGTCCGGTGCGAGTCCAGTAAGCTCCCTGGACAACCGGACGCGTCCGGTCACCTGTGACCGGACGCGCACCGCGTCCGGTGGTCCTCATGAACCGCTGTTTGCCTGACCGGACGCGCCGGTCGTACAGTGACCGCGTCCGGTGCAGGGTCCGGTGCAGCGTCCGGTGCACGCAGTGACCTCCGTTCGCCTCCGTTTCTTTTCCGACTTTCGGCGCAATAGAAAATAGGCATTTCACTTCTCCAAAAAGCGCCGAATCCCGCCTCGCAAGCTCGGCGGGAGGGAGAGAGGAACCCAAACCCCTCTCTACCGCTTAAACTCCACCGCCTTCGCAAAAGTGCTAACACCACCAAGTGTACACCACCATGTGCATGTGTGTTAGCATTTTCACAAATATTTTCCAAGGCGTTATGTTAGCTCTTTACTAGATCCTAAATGCATATGCTCAAGACATTGATCTAGTGGCACTTGATTCCCGAGCTAACCGTGATTGCCCCTCTTGATAGTCGGCTATGTATCCTAAACCCGGTCAATCACTTCTCTACTCATCTTAGACCGGCAAAAGGAAAACCCTATTGTTATACCTTTGCCTTGCGCTCTTAGATCATTCTCTTTCACTTGATCATCATATCCATCATTTCATGTGCATCTCCACCATGATCTTGCTCATCATTTCATGTCCATGTGCCATCTCTTTGTGATCTTGTGGCCACCACTCCTTGCCACGTATACCTTCATCACATGTGTTGCTTATGCCTAACTCAAAACACTTAACACATGGCATTAGCAACTTGGTGTCATTAATTACCAAAACCAAACTTGGGCTTTCAATCTCCCCCTTTTTGGTAATTGATGACAACCATCACAAAGATATGAAATGAAATCAATTTTCAATTTCGATAGTATTAGCTCCCCCTACATATGTGCTTCCATGAGTTTGGTTCAATTGTGCACATATGTATGGAATTGAATTTTGGGAGAGTTACTACTATCAAATTGATGCTAAGGTATATAGAATGGACCTTTGAAGCGTGATACCAATCGGAGTTGCCTTTATATACCATCCTTAGCATCGATGTAGCTAGACACCACTTGTAATACCTCACTTGTAAAGATCACAAACACTAAAGTACCCCGTGAGATCAACATTATGAGCAAAGGGTGTCTAGATACCACTTAAAACGCTACTCTCAACAAAACATCATTCAAGTTCTAATTCTAGCAATCACCAAACAAACATGAATATGAATTTAAGCTTTGCAATGCAACAATTCATCATGTTAATGCGCATACAAATGCAACAAATAGTTCATGAGCTTGCTCCCCCTACTTGTGTGCTTAAATTTAATTGATTCCTTTCCAAAGTCTTATCTTATGCTTTCTCTCCCCCTTAGTAACTTTTTCTTTTTGTGAATTTTCTCTCCCCTCTTATTATATCTTTCTCCCCCTTTGTGACTTTTCTATCTTTGTGACTTTTCTCTCCCCCTTTGTCAACAATCACCAAAAAGGTGCCAATTTTAGTGAGAGTTAAGTCAATCAATATGAGGGAGTCCAAATTATGGTTCAATCTAGATCACTTGCCTAGAATATGTAATTCGGTTTGAACCAAGGACAAGCTTCTTCACACCTCATAAAGTATAAGGGTTATCTTGACCATGTTGAATTACACATCATGAGCTCATTTTCTAGATTCAACACTAGGTTTGCAAGCTCACAAACATGTCATATGCTACCACTAGATCAAACAAACATAGAAGCAATAGTGGTACCATATATACATTAAACTCATTTGATTTTCATGAATGAGCCTATTTGTCATGCAAATATGTCTATATGTTCTAAACATGTCCTTAGCAAAGTATGAATGATATGCCAAACAACTTTACCTTGCTATGTCGGAGGAGAGGCATGTCATATAAGAATGTGGGGGTGCACTCATTTCAAGTTGGAGAAGTCAAGTATGTTCAATTCATTCTTCAACTTGTAAAATCTTTTCTCATCAAGTGGCTTTGTGAATATGTCGGCTAGTTGATCTTCGGTGCCAATGCTCTCAATGCTAATATCACCCTTTTGTTGATGGTCTCTTATGAAGTGATGCCTTATGTCAATGTGCTTTGTTCTTGAATGTTGAACCGGATTTTGAGTCATCTTGATAGCACTTTCATTGTCACAAAACAATGGCACATTCTTGAACTTGATTCCAAAGTCATTCAAGGTGGCCTTCATCCAAAGCAATTGTGCACAACAACTACCGGCACTAATGTATTCGGCCTCGGCGGTAGATAGTGCAACACTATTTTGTTTCTTTGATGACCATGAAACAAGAGACCTTCCAAGCAATTGACAAGTGCCACTTGTGCTCATTCTATCAATCTTGCATCCACCATAGTCGGAGTCCGAATATCCAATCAACTCAAAATTAGACCCCTTTGGAAACCATAGTCCAATATCATGAGTGCCCTTAAGATATCTCAATATCCTCTTGGTTGCTTTCAAGTGACTTTCTCTAGGTGAAGCTTGATATCTTGCACATTTGCACACACTAAACATCACATCCGGCCTAGAAGCGGTGACATAGAGCAAACTTCCAATCATAGACCGATATTGCTTTTGATCTACCATGTTGCCACTTGCATCAATACCCAATTGATCATTTGTGCCCATTGGTGTACTCATTGACTTAGCATCTTGCAATCCAAACTTCTTGATCATGTCCTTGATGTACTTGCCTTGACTTACAAAAGTGCCATTCTTCATTTGCTTGATTTGAAGTCCAAGGAAGTAACTAAGCTCTCCAATCATAGACATCTCAAACTCATTTGCCATCATATTTCCAAATTCTTCACAAAAATCTTGATTCGTTGATCCAAAGATAATGTCATCCACATAGATTTGCAACACAAACAAGTCATTTCCAATTTTCTTGGTGAAGAGAGTGGTGTCAACCTTTCCCATCTTGAACCCTTTAGAGAGAAGAAAGTCTCTCAACCTCTCATACCATGCTCTAGGTGCTTGCTTCAAACCATACAATGCCTTCTTGAGCTTGTAAACATGGTTGGGCTTCTTGTCATCTTCAAAACCGGGAGGTTGCTCAACATAAACTTCTTCATTGATGTAACCATTAAGAAATGCACTCTTGACATCCATTTGATAGAGCTTGATGTTGTGTGCACAAGCATATGCTAATAAGATTCTAATAGCCTCCAATCTTGCAACCGGTGCATATGTTTCTCCAAAGTCAAGACCCTCAACTTGAGTGTATCCTTGTGCTACTAATCTTGCCTTGTTCCTCACAACCATGCCATCTTGATCTTGCTTATTCTTAAAGACCCACTTAGTACCAATCACATTGTAGTTCTTTGGCCTCTCAACAAGTTCCCAAACTTGATTTCTAGCAAAGTTGTTTAGTTCTTCATGCATGGCATTTACCCAATCGGAATCCTTCAAGGCATCTTCTATTTTCTTAGGTTCTTCAAGTGACACAAATGAGTAGTGCTCACAAAAAGATGCTAATCTTGATCTAGTTTGAACACCACTTTGAATTCCACCAATGATTTGATCCAATGGATGATCTCTTGCAATACTAGTAGGTTGGAGTATTGGGAGTTGATTGCTTCCACTAGCTTGACCTTGATCTTGCACTTCATCATGAGAACCACTAGAGCTTGCTTGATTTGTATCAATTTGCACACTTTGGTTGATCACATGAATATCATCATCATCATCAAGTTGCCTCGGCCTTATGTCACCAATGTCCATATTCTTCATTGCATTTGACAATTGATATCCTCTCACATCATCAAGGTTTTGAGCTTCATTTTGAGACCCTTGGGTTTCATCAAACTCAACATCATGAACTTCTTCCAAGGTGCCATTTGTGAGATTCCAAACTCTATATGCTTTGTTTGTGGTAGAATAACCAAGTAAGAACCCTTCATCACATTTCTTTTCAAACTTGCTCACTCTAGTGCCTTTCTTGAGAATATAGCATTTGCAACCAAACACTCTAAAGTATGCAATGTTGGGCTTTCTTCCATTCATTAGCTCATATGGTGTCTTCCCAAGCTTTCCATGACAATAGAGACGGTTGCTACAATAGCAAGCCGTGTTGATAGCTTCACTCCAAAATGAATGACTCACATTGTATTCACTAAGCATTGATCTAGCCATGTCAATCAAAGTTCTATTCTTCCTTTCAACTACACCATTGGATTGGGGAGTGTATGTTGGAGAGAATTGATGTCCAATACCAAGATCATCACATAAAGCTTCAATTCTTGTGTTCTTGAACTCACTACCATTGTCACTTCTAATCTTCTTGATGGTAGTCTCAAACTCATTTTGCACTCTCTTGACAAAAGACTTGAATAGATCATAAACATCACTCTTGTCATAGAGAAAGAACACCCAAGTGTATCTAGTGTAGTCATCAACAATCACAAAACCATACTTGTTTCCACCAATACTAGTGTATGTTGTTGGCCCAAACAAGTCCATGTGTAATAGCTCAAATGCCTTTGATGTACTCATTTCACTCTTACTAGGATGTTTATTTCCAACTTGTTTACCGGCTTGACAAGCACTACAAGGTTTATCCTTCTCAAAGGTGACATCCTTCAAGCCTCTAACTAAGTCATGCCTCAAAAGTTTGTTCAATTGTTTCATTCCAACATGACCAAGCCTTCTATGCCATAACCATCCCATACTAGATTTGCTAAGCAAGCATGATGTCAATTGTGTCTCACTATCATTGAAGTCAACCAAGTATAAACTACCATGTCTAAATCCTTTGAATATCAAGTTTGATCCGTCCACACTAATGACTTCAACATCATCACTACCAAATATGCACTTGAAGCCAAGATCACAAAGTTGTGCCACCGACAAAAGATTGAAGTCCAAGCTCTCAACTAGCAACACATTTGATATGCTCATGTCATTTGAGATAGCAATTTTACCAAGCCCCTTGACCTTGCCTTTCTTGTTGTTGCCGAAAGTGATAGCATCAAAACCACCATTTTGACTAGTATCAATTGAGTTGAACATACAAGAATCCCCGGTCATGTGTTGAGTGCACCCACTATCAAGCACCCAATGCCTTCCTCCGGCTTTGTAATTGACCTACAAGATAAGATCAATTCCTTTTAGGTACCCAAACTTGTTTGGGTCCTCCAAGGTTAGTGACCAAGCTCTTTGGTACCCAAATGGCTTTCTTCTTTGAGCCCATCCATGGTGCACCAATGAACTTAGCATGAACACCATTTATACCCTTGGTAAGTATATAGAAAGAATCAAACTTAATTGAGGATACATTAGCATTGGATTTCTTGTTCATGCAATGTCGCTCTATGTGACCAACTTGCTTGCAACTTTTGCAATAGCAACCATTGTTCTTCACAAAACGAGTCTTGTGAGGAGCAAAAGCGGCCTTGCCTTTCTTGGGGTTATAGCCCAATCCCTCTTTGTAGAGAGAAGCTCTTTGGCTACCCAAGCACATAAGCAAGCGGTCCTCACCACCATAAGCCTTGGCCAAGGTGTGATTGAGCTCTTTTACCTCCTTCTTGAGATTTTCATTCTCAACTATAAGTGTGGGATCACAAGTGAAACCATCACTACTAGATGAGGATGATGTAGATGAGCTACATGAAGGGTTAGTGGGAGCAACAACAATAGGCTTATGACAAGATTCATTAATTATATCACATGATATGCCTATGTTGCAAGTTTTAGCTTTCTCAACATTAGTTGGCATGTTTTCACATTTTTTAACTAGAGAGGAGTGAGCTTCTTCAAGCTTAGAGTGAGACTTTTGAAGCTTCTTATGGTCTACCTTTAGACTCTCATAAGATGTCCTAAGCTCATCAAGTTCTTGCATAAGGTTTTTCTTTCCTTAAGCAAGCCCTTGCACTCCTTTCTAGATTCTTTATAATGTTGAGTGCAATCTTCTAGCATAGTGATTAGTTCATCTTTAGTGAATTCTTCTTCATCACTATCACTATCACTAGCATTATCATGATCACTCTCATCA
>CM039611.1:22107371-22247047 GCA_022457205.1 Saccharum spontaneum
CTTAAGCATCAAGTTAATTATCATTGACCTGTCATCTATATTAGAACCTATACTAGAGCACTCACTTTATTAGGAGCAAACAATATTAACCATAGCAGGTATAAATTGAGGCAACCTTTCCATCGTTATCCAATTAACCATCCGTTCAATTTAATGGAATCTACGTTGTCGCTGCTCAAGTCAAGTGCTCACTAACCGGGAGCGACGGCGATTCGAATCGAATTCCTATCCAGCAGGGAGGGGTATTTCTAACCACTCACCGAGTCACGCCTAGCGAGGGCTGCTCAGGTCATCTTTCGTACAGTTCAGGAATCGCGGGTCCGAATGATGTCGCGTCCCCAAGGGCGACACTCTGCTAGGTGATAGGGACTCTAACCCCCCCTTGGTCTCACGCCAATGTCCCCAAGCACATCCTTTCTCTCCTCCAAGATGCAACCTACCATTCGATTCCCGGCCTGAACCATACTACTCGACTTCGCGGTCGGAACGACTTATACAGACCAACTAAGTGTTAGACTATGTTCAACATGACTCAAGGACATACAGCGAATCGGTCCTTAAATGACTCAGACGGGGATAGTTCTACACCTAAGACCTCCATGCCTTGTTGCTTCACTATCGTCATCCCGCCCGGTCTCATTTCATTTTATTAACACATGGTTCCATTCCACGATAGCAAATATAGCTAACCGTGCCATATATGAATATTCCTATATCTCGCAGGTGACAGGAAATCACCTGACTTCTACCGCTTAAAGCAGGGCTAAGCATCTACTCGATCCTAGTCTATGTAGGATTCAAGGATTCATATATCTGGACAAGGAATGATATAATGCAGCAAGGGTTTCCAACCAACTCCTACCACTTAATGCAACAATACTTATAACATATATATATAATTAATTGCTTTGAAGATAGGAGGCTTATAATGCTCCGGGGCTTGCCTGGGATCCGACACAAGTTAGTGGTTGTCAGACATCACTCGCCGAGTACTTCCATCTTCGGGATAGTTTCCCAAATACCGTCTTCGGGTTTGGCTCCACATTATGTCCTCCACGTAGTGCATCTAGCGTACCTAGATGAGATGTAAGATGCAAGTGTATGAATGCGTAGAAATGCAATAACACACTTTCATGTCAACACACCAAGTTCACATGGGCACTAGAGTTAATCAACTTAACTATCACTTAAGCATATCCTTAGAAGATGACCAGCATATCGATCATGACACAAGTCACACAAGATCTCAAGCACACTTAACACTAACAAGATGTATATCACTCTTTAGGAATCAACATAGTAAAGCAAGTCAAGATGAAGCAACAACTATAACTGGAATATGTCAATTTCTAGACTTACAAATAGTAGCTTCATAAATCAATCATATATGAAGTTCTACAAATCCAAATGATATGCAATAAGACATTATAGAAAGCTTATAAAATTCTCTACATTTCATTTATAATCATCAAAGCATGATTCCAAAGTTAATATGTCGAATTTACACAAACACAGAAACTGGTCTAACAAGACAGAGAGCAAGCAATTCTGTAACCCAACTTTAAACAGCTATAACTCCTAAACCACATGGCCAAATGCCACCAAATTTTAACAGAAGCTAGATACATAAATTATCTACAACTTTGTATAAATAAGTTTCACAACAAAGCACATTATCATGAAGAACTTTGCTAAGTTTCCAGACCTGTCCAGAAACCTCATTTGCAAGAAATAATTATTAACTTATGTTGCAAACATATAATTGGACAAAACCAACTTTACCAACATGTCACACATGACTAATGAACACTAGAAAACATAGTGTCCATTCCTAAATAATTCTTTTAATGCATTTTCTTAATTTATTTAGATAATTAGGTGGAATTATGAACACCTATCAAAATTGCACAATAAATTCTACAAAAATTACAGTGGCCTAAATATTCTCTCAAAGTCTACTATCCAAATTTCAAGCCATTTAGACAAGTATATCAACCTCTATGAAAAAGACAAATAGATATTGCAATAAATCATGTGAGAGCAAGATACACTAATAACTCACTCATATAACAACAAAAATTCATGAATTATTTCCACACATCAAACATGACATGAGTAGCATGCCACAAAAATTTCACTTCATTTCGAGCTCTAAATTTACAATTATGAAAAAGACAAATGCGACTAGCATTGAAAACCTAATCTGAAAAATCTATTTTTACAGCAAAAACATTAAACTAAAACATGCCATATTATAGATCCACTACATAGATAATTTCACAAGGATTCCAAAAAGTCCTCATTTGCTATTTTTGGAGCTTCCTAGCATGAGATATTAATTTCCAAAGTTTCAGCCAAAAATCTGCATAAAAGAAAAAGGAAAAGGAAAAACACTTAAGCCTCGAGGTCCCTGCCTTTTTCACAAATTTACCAAGCCTGAATCTGGAAATCTATGTGTCTAGTCATTTTGCAAAGTGAACACACAAAGAGTTTCTGCCTTACATCCATGCCCTTCTTCTTCCCTGGACCGAGCAGAGCAGAGGAGTCGACGGTGAGAAACTCGGCTATGGTGGAGAGGCGGCGCTAGGGCAGCTCGGGAGGGCCGCCCGGCCTGACCGCGGCTAGCTATGGCCCACGCCCGGCAGCAGCTAGCAGCAGCGAGCAGCGAGCAGCGGCCCAGCCCAGCACCTTCCCGCGCGGCGGTCTAGGCGACTGACCCGGTCAGCGAGCGACGGCAGCCAGGGCCATGGCTGGTTGCGGTAGCCCAGAGGCATGGCTGAACGGTGCGACGTGGCGAGGACGAGGAGAGGTTTGGTGGGGCTCGGTGGAGGAACGACAGCAGCGCTGTTCTGCCGAAGATGGCGATGGAAAGCAGAGTGAGAGAGAATGAGCGAGCAGGGTAGGAGGGGCAAGCGCTCGAGCTTTGCCATCTCCACGCGGCGCGAGAGTTGGCGAGGTGGCAAGCTGAGCGAGCGCGACCGAGCCACGCGGCGCTCGCGGCCAAAGGCCGGTCGGCCAGCAACGCTGTGCTGAAGGCGTTCAGGTTCAAAACGTAAGAACTAATACCACCGCAAAAGTTTGACTGAAAACACTATTTTCATCCTCCATTATCTTCTAATCCGGTTGTCCATTGATTTTGGTGCAAGAGGCAAAGTTGTAGAGCTTTGCGAGACGAACAATATTGCTTTAATAATCAAGAGCTAAATCTGCCCAGATTAGAAGATATCGAGCTCTAAAGGAGGGTACCTCAAAACCGAAATCTGCAGTCCCATTGAAGGCCGACTGAAAGTGCATTCTTCTCCCCCTTCTAGCTCTTAAAGTGATTGACGATACATTGAACCAATTCTACCATGATGTAGATCTATGTGAGGACAACAACATTGCTTAAAGGCTCATGGTAAATTTTCAAATGGTTCGCGAGATATAAATCCCCGAAGTGGGGTACCTCGAAACTGAAAATTCAGTTTCAGTGCATTAAGGACTTAGCCAAATTTTCAGCTCCAGGGACAGCACTGCATTCACCTTTGGAGGCCTTGTTAAACTCAGTTAGAGACTAAACTAGCTCTCGACTATTAAACAAAGTTTATTGTACATAAGATGAACTACAACTTTTATTTAGGTTTCACTGCCACGTAAACACTCTAAGCCACAGTTCACCCTAAGTCAAAGTAGCATCCCGATAAATCTTAATTTATCCTTTTTGATCTATGGAAGCATTTTCTTGACATTTGCTCAACATGAACCCTTTATGACTTTTGTTGTAGAGTTCATCTAGAGTCATTTGGGCAAGGTTGCAAGGTTTGGTTGATGATCAATAATTCCATTCACTTAATGGTGCGATTCAAGCACTTAGTAAAACCATTCCAACCAAGATATAACTTATCATTTCATGTGACTTTTTGATTTCAAACTTCATGAAACTTTTCCAGGGATCAATATAGATAGGTACCAAGGTGAGACACATGAAGATATGGCAATAACACCATCCAAACATATATCTTTGAAAATAGCCTATATGTAAAGCAATGATGCAATATTCAAGTTTAAGTTGGGACTCTATTCCATAGACTTGGCTTCGACATCTTCATTACCACTTCAAATGTCATGTTTAAACTTGAAAACCCTTGCTTAACTAGTGATAAACACCTGGGGTGTTACAAATAATGCTCGCAGGTTGAATTCTTCTTGTTTGTACTCATCCCACACACGCACACCTGGTTTGCTCCATAGAAGCAGGAGTTCCTCAACTAATGGCCTCAGATAGACATCGATGTCGTTGCCAGGTTGCTTCGGGCCTTGGATGAGCACCGGCATCATAATGAACTTTCGCTTCATGCATAACCATGGAGGAAGGTTGTAGATACATAAAGTAACGGGCCAAGTGCTATGACTAGAGCTCTGGTCCCCCAACGGATTAAATCCATCCGTACTCAATGCGAACCTTAGGTTTCTTGTGTCGTATGCAAAGTCTAGGAATTCTCTATCTATTTCTCTCCACTGGGACCCATCTGTAGGGTGTCTCAACATGTTGTCCACCTTACGGTCTTCTTTGTGCCATCGCAACAACTTTGCGTGGTCCTGGTTTCTGAATAGTCATTTTAGGCGTGGTATTATTGGAGCATACCACATAACCTTAGCAGGGATTCTCTTCTTCAGACGTTCTTCTTCCTCAACATCACCAGGTCATCTTGCGAGATCTTGTACCGTGTGTTGGGTATTCTTAACGTCATTACCAAAAGTAGACTTAGTTTTCTAATTCTGATAACGGCGCCAAAAATGCCGAACCTATCCCTCATGCCACTTAAGCCAAGTTGTCATCCCCAGCATGACATGAGAGACGGGGTATTGAAATATGCAACTGCTCTTCTAAATAAATAATAAATAAGATCTGCAAGCGCACAGATTAATACCGATGTAGCATTTTAACCGGGAAGTATTCCATGTATCGTTATTTATATTTTTACCACTGGGAAGGGATTACTAACATCAATGTTGATTATGGAATGGAATATAGGAATGAGTATCAATCATTGCATGTATAAGTGAGAGCATTCATCTATCTCTTGCATATAGGGGTAAGTGTCACATAAAATATAGATAAAGTATGAATGGTGACAAAGATAATTAATCTGATCAGCTAGCCACATATAATAATGATAAGCACCTCAACAGATATTCTAGCAAGTCATTAGCATGGTATTAGGACGAACTATAAGGATATTTCCTAAGTTATTCTTAACTATAAAGTCTAGCATATCATAGTTAGTGCAAGTACACTTGGCAATCATTGCGAGAAAGGACTACGCCCATGCATAGTGATATTATCAAGGAAGATGAGAAACATAGCAATCACTCCCCCGTAATAATGTTGCTCTGCCTGCCTTACACACGGGAGGGGGACTATATAAGAACCAACGAAGCTGTCACCATCGCGGACCACCCCACGATCCGGCATATAAGGTGCAATCGCAGATAAATATGGTCTAAGCACCAAGCCTACACAATATTTATCATTTACCCATGGATCCGATGGATAAACGCTATATGATCCTAAACATGTATATAATTCCAATCTAACTAAGCCAAGCGTATAACTATGATAAACTAAGAACAATATAATCGCAAACAATAACAAGTAGAGCATAGTCATAATCAATATATTGAAATAGAACAAAGTTGTATTCATAATATTGAAGAACAATGATGAACAATGAAGAACAGTAGAGGAATTACCAAGAATCCTCTTGACAGATCCGGAAACCAATCGAAGATTGACTCCTTCTAGTTCTAATCCTATGTAGCTATGCTATACTAGAGATCTAGTTGATGTGGTGGCTCTAGGGCTTGATCAGAGACTCTCCTCCTGAGATTAGGGTTTGAGGAATTGAGAATGAGGGAGTGCCTCCTCCAGGGGCCAGGGGTCCTGCTTATATAGCCCCCTCAAGTGAACGTGGGCCGTCGGATCAAACCGACATTAATCGCACGGTTTTCCTTGATCCCTTAGGTCGGTAGAGCATAATCCGCGAGACGGAGCCTAATTGGCTCTCAGGCCAGGGCGGGCGCCCTAGGGAGCAGGGCGGGCGCCCTGCCTCCGGGCCCGTTCGGCCTCCCGTTCGATCTCGTGGCTTCTGGAGTCTTCTAGATGATAGAAAATCAGTGAACACGTTATTATCTCTATGTAAACCCGACGTGTGGGCCTTTCCTCCGTATTTTCGGATAACCCCCTGCAGAAACAGACAAACACCAAAACTCGTGGAATTCTGTCAGATAAAACCCTAAGTCTAGGTGTTGGTTGCATTTGGATCCTTTTCTTTATTTATTTGATAACTATATTTGGTACTTAAGGACCGTCAACACCGTGACGCATGGCAAACAGGGCATTCATCTAAATTCTCGTGCTCGCCACGGTACAGGATGCAGTCATTAGGATATGCATGTATCTTCTCGATTTGTAATCCTAAAGGACAGACGATCTTTTTTGCTTCGTATGTAGTGGTGGGCAATTCATTAGGCTTCGGAAGCATCTTTTTTTGGATCTTTAGTAATTTTCCAAATGCATTGTCAGATATACCATTCTCTGCCTTCCACTGTAATAACTCCAGTGTCGTGCCTAGCTTTTTCTGCCTATTTTCGGCCGACGGGTAGAGTAACTTCTTGTGATCCTCTAGCATTTGGTCAAACTTAGCCTTCTCCTTTTTACTTTCGCAATCTCTTTATGCGTCACGAATGACATCACCAAGGGCATCGTCATCTTCAGCGATACTGTTTTCTGCATCTATCTCTTCTTCACCTTCCTCCATCACGAAGTCACAGTATTGAGCAAAAACATCATCGGGGTCCACTGGTTCTTCTTCACCTTCTTCCATCATAACCCCGGTCTCTCCGTGCTTGGTCCAACAAATATAGTTTGGCATGAAACCCGACTTGAACAAGTGCAAGTGAATATCTCTTGAGCTACAAAATTCTTTTAAATTCATACACATGGCACATGGGCAGCACATAAAACCATCCCGCTTGTTTTCCTCTGCCACTCTGCAGAATTCTCGCACACCCTCAATAAACTCGTTGGAGCGGCGATCGGCATTGTACATCCAATGGCGTGTTATTATCTGTATTATATGGCATCACATAATTAAAAGCCCAGCATGAGAAAAGAGCGTGGCACAACCTTGTCTAATTGAGTTCAAAATTTTATAAGTGGTTCATCATTTCATAAAATTAATTTCTAGATGTTAATTAAAAACATAGCAAAATCATGGAATTTGCATTTTTTATTAAAAGATGTAATTTTATCTCTAAATAAAATTAATTTGAAAATTTTTTAAAGTTAAAATTAATTTGTTTTAAAATTACAAAGAATCAACATTATTTAATATTTTAAAATGAGAACATGAACAAATTAAAGTAAAAAGTATCCTAAAAAGTCTATAATAGAACTAAACATTATCTGTGTATACTACATTCTAGGTACTATAATTAGCATCATTCATAAAAATTCAAACATGAAAAGTGATTGGAGCTAGCAACATGAAATAAAATAGCTACATATGGTACTGCTAAAACATAGGAGGATAAATCTAGCAACCTTTCAAATAAATCGACGACGGCGTAGAAGCGTTGAAGTGGATTGATCGCCGGAGATGAGAGCAAGAACAATGGAAGAACAAGCAACAAGAACATGAACAAGGAGCTCGGGCTCGGGCAGGGAGGAAGGAGAGGGAGGTTCAATTTATAGGGGGAGGTTTTAATCTCGGTTGGTGTTACTAACCGGGACTAAATCCCTTCCTATAGTCCCGGTCAGTGCCACGGATTAGGACAAAATCTTTAGTCCCGGTCGGTGGCACCAACCGGGACTAAAGGTGGGGCTTTAGTCCCGGTTGGTGTTACCAACCGGGACTAAAGGTCCCTCCCGACAGCGCCTGACAACAGAGCCGTTGGCGAGGGACCTTTAGTCCTGGTTGGTAATACAAACCGGGACTAAAGCTCTATTTAGTCCCGAGCGTCAAAATTACCGAGACTAAAGACATTTTGGGCGATCGACGAAAGGTCAGTTGTGTAGTAGTAATTCATGCAAGATATCCACATTAGCATGTCACCATGCCAAGTTAACGACTAACATGCATTTATTTGTCTACACCAGCATACCCATCATCCACTAAAATTCATTTGCAATCCCTTTGCAATACGCGAGATATGCTTCTAGTTTTATAAACCTTTTATTTGTAAACGGAGAGGGTGTCATTAACTAACTTTGATACCATTTTAGAATATTTTTCATTACTTTTAAATGAAGTGTCGTCTCTATTCTTTTCAGGAGAGGAGTAGGTGATTCCCGATCCATTAGAACCAACAGTTCACTGTGTATAATTTAGGTGCTATCATATACTTTGCTCGTTCCAAATATAGATAAAAGTAGGTTCACTAAATCCAGCGTAAATATTAATATTTTTCTATAATCTTAATGAAATAATTAAAAGTTTAAATTGGTTTAAAAACTTAAAACTGCTAAATGTTTTTAAATGGGTTGAATACATCATCCAATAAATTTTAATCAACTTTTGAAATCACCTATCGTGCATAAGATAAAACTGGAGTGCCCAATGTCAGTGTTTGGATTATTAGAGAGATGCTACGGGAGATCACAAATAATAATCTTTTCCAATAGGTAGGGCTCACGGTCATATTATTACAATTTATTTGTTTTCTTTCTTTTTTTCCTATTCTCTCATCTCGGCCTTGACCTAGGCCTCAATCCGTGAACTTTGCTCTGTCGTCTCGTCCCCGATGAAGTTATATCGAACTCTCTCTCTCTTTATAATTATCCTGCTAAAACTCAGATGAAACTCCCACTGAAACTATTGTCACGTCAGCAATTATCTACGTACCATCTTATTTAATGTCGAAAACCATCCATTGCAATTATTATTATTATTGAAAAAGACATCTTGTAATTTTGGTAGCCACTTTGTCTATTTGAGCAGACAGACGATCAGTGTCACTCAACCTTTACCCATGTCAAATACTATGGACAAAGGACTTGCTAGCGCCTAGACGTCCAATCATGATGCTAGCGTCTAGTCGCTACCTGTACAGGGAGCCAGCGAGCGCCTAGTGCGTCGAGCTCGCGAGCAAGCGTACCAGCAGTGGACCCGTGTCACCTCCGGACATCGCCCACGCTGCCACGAACATCATCCGCGCTGCCGGCCGCTTCCCATGTGCATTCCATGTGCAACACTTGATCTACTTTTGAAACATATAGATGCAACAGTTGCAACATACAAAAAAGACAGATGAAATACTTGAAACAAGCGTCTGAAACAGTTGTGAAAACGTCTGAAAAACATTCAAAAATCATTGCAAACATATGTAACATTCAGATAAACACACTTGCAAATATACACCTAAAAATACTTGGAACATATGCTTGAAACATGCATGTATATGCAATATCCAGATCTACTTTCGCAACATGTAGATAAAACACTTGCAACATTTGTCTAGAACAGATGAAACATTTGGAACATACATTTAAAGCATACATGTATAGGTATTACAATATGTGCAGTATCCCGATCTATTTTTGTAACATCCGTATAAAGCATTTAAAACAGATATATAAAAACAAATCAAACACTTGAAACATATGCTTCCAACATGTTTGAAAACACCTAAAAACACTTGAAAATACATAGCATTGCCAGTGGCCACGGTCTACCTGGTGGGGAATTACGGTGGCACAAGCCTCCACTTCCTGCCGACGACATGAGGTGGCAGGCACAGGCCTCCCCAGGCGCTGGCGGAGACCTCCCCTACCTTCCCTTCCGCGATGGGCTAGGTGGACGGAGGGCGTGGCGCTAGATGGTGGTGCAGCACGGGCGCACAGAGCAGCGAGGGATGGGGCCGGGTGCCTCACGGGAAGAAGCAGCGCGGGAAGGGCCGGCCACGCGGAGAGACGTCGACGCGGGCGCTTAATACTAGGAGGAAGCAAGGAAGAGAGAGCGCCCTACTTCAGGATCTTACGGCGGCGGGTCGGCCAAAGGTGCAGTGCGGTGAGGAGCTTAGAGCAGCTAAAGAGGATACCATTGGCCCAAGTAGGAAATTTTTTTAGAGGCTGGTAAGCTGCGCAGGAGGGAGGACTGTGAGCCGCGTCCGATACCTGTGGCCGAGCGTTTCCGTATGGACAAAGCACCGAACATTTTGTTGCTCTAAAAAAACAATATACCACAAATGCACCCCACGCTTAAGAGACGGAGCTTAGAGAAGATTTGGAGTATGTTAACCTTTCGTAGATTTTTATACAATAAATGCACGCAGAGCGCCTGCACTAGATAACTTCTACCAGTACAAAGTAGCCAGATTCACAGAAAAATAGAATGAATGAAACAACAAACCACTGCTTCATCCCATAGCTTCCATGGCTGGCTGATTATGAAACCTTGTGCCATGGATCCCTTTCAAAGGCAAATAACGGAAGACGATTTATATAGATGCCAATTTCAGATCACACCACAATTTGGGGTGGATACTTCAATTACTAGGATCTAAGACCGTCCACTGTTCTCGGTTTAACTTCACACAGGACATGTACCGTTAACTGAAAGAAAGGAGAGCTATCTACATAGCATTCCTATGGTCAGCCAAAAGCGAAAAAGCACACCACCCCACGCCCACGGTGCCCCCCGGTTTTCCCAATCCATTATGGAAACCTCAAAAGTTAGCAGAAATCCACTGCCAGGCCCACTCAGTTCAAGCAGGCGCCAGCTGGTTCTTCAATTTCTCCGCACGGAATCTTGCAGTGTTGGCACCCTTCACATTGAACTCCATCAAGAGCTCCTCAAACAGAACCTCCAGGTTGGTTTTGAAGGATGCATTGCGATTGGTGCACAATGCAGGCTTATTTTGCTGCGGCTTTGCCCTGGTGCTACTGCTAGATCCTTCCCCGTTCTGACACCCTTTGGTATCCTCATCCTCCTCCGGGACTTTGGATCCAACTTCATGGCCCTCCATGTAGTATTTGCATGCAGCCAGAATGGCATAGCCGCGTTCACGGAAGTGGCCCGCGACAAGGTCGTCAAAGTGCTGAAACAGATCAACAGGCACAAATACCGTTAGATCTATGAAACCTAAGATTCTTTGTCCCGCATCAATTGCTGAAAAAAGAGCAATGTACTGATAACTGAGGATGAAAATGCATGTTAACACCAACGGAAAAAAAAATTGTTAGCCTGCTATCCAATGCTAATTTGGGTGACAAAGGTGTCAGAATATCTAACTTGAACTTGGGTGCCTTATTTATCAAAAATACTGGACATGAACACAGGTGCTGAGAAAGAGAACACTGTGGTGATAACTGAAAGAATGAAAAAGCACGTCACTGCATCAACTGAAAACAATTGTCTAGCCTACTACCCAATATTACTTGGACAGAGATACGAGTATCAGAGTTCAGCTCAAATTTGGGTGTCTAAGTAAGCAAAAAAAACGTCAAGTGAAAAGTAACTTAACCACAGATTTTCGAATCCTGCTTGGACTGCGTCCACATTTCAATTTGACAAAAGCACAATGATATATACTACAACATCAGCACAGGTATCAATGGATTCCTATCAAATATATATACTATTAACTACTCGATTTTCCAGAGTGCAAAAGCTTAAGAATTAGCAAAACACTACCTGTGGAGGTTTACGAAGTGAGTATAACATCGTCCTGCATGAATACTGAAATGCTGTATCATTGTAGTCC
Source organism: Saccharum spontaneum (assembly GCA_022457205.1). Lineage (NCBI taxonomy): Eukaryota > Viridiplantae > Streptophyta > Magnoliopsida > Poales > Poaceae > Saccharum > Saccharum spontaneum. The sequence continues at coordinate 22,119,117 of CM039611.1, forward strand.
AAGGCATACTCCAGTCCCTCAGCACTATTGGCATAGCGTTCATGTCCAGGCTCATTGTAGAATGGCTTCTCATTCAATACGAGAGCTTGAATGGAGATTAGCACCTGAAGCATTGTTGATTGTGCTGGGTTCCATTTCTCACAAGATTTACCCTGCCAGGTGCCTAGGAGGCTAAGACAAACTTTTCCACAAGCATATAGATTTGGATTAAGCCTTAGCCCACCTGCATGATAATGTACCACCTGCAAAGGCATCAGCACAATTTTTTTATCCAAATATGGAAGTGTATTACATACCAAACGGACAAAGATTGAATACTAACTGGGGGAATAGTAGGATAAGAAGGGGGAAAGTGAGCATCAAAGAAGAAAAGGCCATCATGGTAGGGAGTTCCTTGAGGCCCAATCATTACAGCCCTGAGAAGGTCCATTCGATTTTCCGAGACACGAACATATATTAATGCTGCACAACAGAACAAAATTCAGGTTATGAATGAATTCAGAGAGAGATTATTCAGATGGAATACTATATTTTGAACTTAATATGCAGTTTTTTTCTTAAAGTGAAACACTGAGTTTCAGGAGTTGAAAGTATGGAGCATTAAATTCTGAATAGTCAATGAATTCAGAGAGAGATTATTCAGATGGAATACTATATTTTGAACTTAATATGCAGTTTTTTTCTTAAAGTGAAACACTGAGTTTCAGGAGTTGAAAGTATGGAGCATTAAATTCTGAATAGTCAATGAACAGGTAGATGCATTGCTACAACAAGGGTGACACAATTGCTCTAGCAAATTGCTGACCTGGTAAATCCTTCTCTAGAAGACTCCATTCATGCTGTATTCTCTTTGCCCATTCTTTCCTTGCCTGAAACAGTTAGGAGATTTATTGATGAAAAAGGTTTCAAACAAAAAAAAAGTAATATGTGCCAAATTCTTACATTTCCGACAGAATTCTTAGCATATTTATGATCTATGAAATCCTCAACGGTATCAAACTGCTTGAAAAAATTATACTTCTTTGCAATTTCCTCCTCTATTTCTGACATTGACTTGAATTTTCCAGGCCCATCCCTTTCAACTTTCTGCAACCATGGTACTGTAGCCTCCACACCTGGAGGCAAGTCTAAATGATCAAATTTATCAGCTAGCAGTTGATTATAGTCAGCAGTCTCAAGCTCATAGTCAGATCCCTCATCATCCTCATCATAGCACCCATCATCTTCATCTTCAAAATAGTAATCTTCTTCCTCATTTTTTCCATAGTCAAATTTTAGCTCAATTCCAGGTGCTTCAAGAGAATTATTCTCTGTGCTAGATCCAACTTGATCATTAGAAGAAGAACCCTGTGTGCCAATATTATCAATAAAATGTCAAGTACTTCTCACAACAGCAGAGGCACTTTGCTATATATGTTTGCCAACAAACAAGTTCAACTGCAAAGCATAATTGCCTTGTCAACTCCAAATATCCAATGCAGACATTTAAAAAAACAGGTTCCATGGTTACATGGCCTACACTTATCAGGGCATAACCCCAACACAGTAGCAGGATAAGAAAGAACACACCATAGTGCTCTCACAAAAAAGCTGCATAAGATATTTCACAGAAAATGCACATAAACCAATAAACCCAACAGCCATAATGACAGTTACTATGCATGGTAGGTACTGTTCACGGTTTCACATGGGGATAGAAGGATTTTGTTAGTTGGGATCATATTCACCGGTTATTTTGTTTCCTTTGAAGTTAGAGACTCTGATTAAGGGTCCATTAAGCACTCTTGGTAAGGGATAGCATTGTATTGTATCTTATTTAATTAAGAGAGATAAAATAAGAGATGGAAGTGTATCATATATAATCATATTGTTATAGCGTTATGTGATCAAATGATGTTTATAGCGAAGCTAAAACATCATTAGTAGCAACAGCGGGACAATTGGCAATGTCATATCAAGACCCTTGAGAAAACTATAGCAGTGCTATAATGGGCTATTTACAGCAATGTCTATAACTAATAACTAGTGAGGAAGGGCCAGCAGGCTGGCCTCTGACTACCCATAAAACACAAATAGCTAAAGCACCTCTCTCAGCAGCTGCTCATATAATCCTGATTAAGGAGAACACCCGAGCAGGGACCTGAGACCAGATATGTTAATTGCATGCACATTCAGAGCTTTCCAAGCAATAAGGAGATGCAAATGTTCCAGGACTGCAGACAGGACAACCTGTGAACCCAATAATAAATTATTTCACTAAAAAAATACATGTTTTCTTTTAAAGTTAAGAAATTCCTAGGAATCAGCATTTCACTGATAATTTCATGCACAAACTTGTTAGCAGTAGTGCTGTACTGTTCCCTGAACTGGATTAATAACAGGATTTGCTTTCTATCCTCCAAGGCTGAACCAGGTGGGTAGCATGCCATCTATGGTTAAATATTCAAGCAACCATCGAACATATCAAAGCAATTACTTCTCTCTTACATTTAGCATCTCTGTTATCCCTTAAATTAGCTGATTATGACGCATAACACAAAATATATTCAGCATGTCGGTACCCATTACATGAGTAAGAGGCAACTAGCCTTTTACTACACTTAGCATCAGCAGTCTTCCAAACATTAAGGACATACTAATCTATTAGTTAGCAAGTTATGTATATTGAAACTTTGAAAGATAGATATTTTTTACCATGATGCAAATCCATATGCAAATTTTAATAATATTAGTACCTCTTAACACATGCCAACAATTTACATCTTGAAATTATTATATGAATCTAGTAAAATCTTGCACCAACATTATTTACTCTTAGAACCTACACCATGCATGCTGAAACTGCCATTTACACATGGTAAACTGAAACTTCCTATTTGCTCTCACTGCGAACCTATAAGTTTAGGTTGAAGCAAATATTTTTCTCCTAGCACATAACCTTAATACCATGTATTATGAAAGCCAACGTTACCAGGCCAATACCAGCAGTAACATGACTTCTAGGAAAAGTTCATCTTTTTATCCCTTGTAGTCTTTACATAAAAATATAGAATAATTTCAACCAGATCCTAAAACCAACTATGTTGAGAACTTTAAGTAGAAGGGCTAAAAATGGTCTTCAAGAATATAAGATTTCTAATGAAGATATGTACTAGTACAATCACTGCCTCCTGCGTTGAACAGCAGAATGACACCTCGCATGGTCAAACCACCATACCCCACTGTTAAAAATAACATTGGGCACTCCCTCCTAGCAAGAATGGACAGTTAAGTAGGTAGCTACAAGAATGCAAATCAGTGAACTTAGGAATTGTGTCTTATGATTCTTTCAATGTTTACTGAGAATGTGCATGAGAATCATTAACATCTTGGTTTCTACTGTGGACAAGGAATGATAAACCCTGAAAAATGAGGAGTCCTGTGGGAGTGCACTGATAAGCAAACCCCAACAGAGATCCTTTTATTCTTCAGTCTTCAATTACACAATTCAGTAACACCACTATCTACAACTTGGACAACATTACAAGCTGTTTAATCCTGTTTGCACGTATGATCAATAATTCAATAGGAATGAAAAATTCAGCAAACCCAATCTGCTTTGGATCAAACATATTTTAAACTATCCTCTTCCCAGTGAATAAAACCAACACCTAGTCGATTTTATCTTTTCTGTCAGCGATACTTACTATGGTTAATACGTTTTATAACATATCACAGCCAAATTTCCAAGTAATAAAGAAGCAAAACATGTTGGCAACACAACAATTTAAAAATCAACCAATCAGCTGCTCAAAACTTTGATGTATCCACAACATAAATAACCCATACCAAAATGTCCATCTCAGACTAGCTAAGTTTCAGATTCCTGCAGCTGTAAATATAGCATATGATATTCTTCTGTATATTTATCCTTTTTCTATAATATAACATAGTAAGTTAATTCTGGTGACAGCATCTCAACTTGGGACCTTATGTAGGAGTAGGATTTGGATGATGGTATGCAAATGTGTATAAATGCAGCGGTAGGATTCAACAGCTTGCACAAGCAATGTGAATTTCGAATGCAATTTCAGGCTTTATTAAGGACAATTACATGTGTATGGAGGATTTTGTATGGTATCTTTAGTGCACTGGTTAGTTCCAGATAAAGTATCTGTGGCAAAATACAAACTGAAGATACAAAGTTTCCAGTACAAAAATCAATCGTGTACAGGGGAACAGGTCCGATTGTAGAAACTTACACAAAACAACATGGCAATCAAATACTAGACCTAGGCTATGATCATACCTTACAGCACATGTAGTTTGAGTAATGAGGACTCTGATTCAAAGGTAAACCACAAGCAAACCTCAAAACATACAAGGGCAGACGACAGGCATCCAACACACTGGAACAGATGCTTCACCAAAGTAAGAAGAACATCTATCCCCACCAGCAACACATCGTGAAGAAGAATACTTTTTTTGTACCCCCAATATAGAACGAAATTGCCCCCAAAACCCAAAACCCTACGGTCAATACGATCGATCCAGGTAAATTCCGTCGTACGGCACCCAACCAGCACAAATCATCAATCAATTCGACCGAAACCTACCACAGAAGCAAAAAAAAAAAAAAGGTAAAATCATAGGACCTCTCACCAGGTGCGAATTTCGCCGACCCAAAGAAAGGAACTTCAGCCAAAACCCTCGCACCATACTCGGTCGCAATGCACTCGAAGACCCCCCGGGAGGAATAAAACGATCACAGCAACCAATTGCACGAGAATCGCGATGATAACGACCGGAACCAACCAACCGGAGCGGATTTACAGCGCGCTAAAAGCGCGGGCTAGGAGGGCGCGGGACGGGTTACCTGGCAGCGCTGGCGCTTCTGCTGCTGCGCGGAGTCCCACCCGGCGGAATAGTCGGCGGCGCGGCAGGACGAGGAGGCGGCGGACCCGCTCCCCTGCATGTGCGGGTACCTGACGAAGAGAGATCAAGAAACCCGTCGGAACGGAACCAACAGAAAAAAAAAAAGGAGGGGGAGAAAAAACGCCGATTGTTCGCTCGATGGGGGAGAGGCGAGGAGCACGAACCCTGCGGCGTCCATGGCGGCAGCCAATGGGCGGGAGCGGCGGCCGGAGCCGGGCGGACACCACGGTGGGGTGGACGGGGCCGCGCCGCGTAGGTGGTCTGCCAAGGGAGAGGAGAGGAGAAGAGAGATCGGAAAACAGAAAGGCAAGAGACGCCGCTCGCGCGCGGCGATTTATCGCCGGCACTCCGGCCGGGACCCGTTCACTCCTCGTTCCCCGCCATCGCTTCCACGTGGGCCCCACGGGGGATAGGCCGTGACGGCAGCTTCCGTGGAGGCCCACCGGTCAGCGGGCCGAGAACAGGCAGCCCACGGGGATACGGGACGCGGCTGGCGTATTTGTTTCTCCTTTTCGGGGATGACGACTGGCGACGACGACGACTCGGGTTCCGTTCCCAGTTCCGACTTCCGACCGAGGCAACACACACTCGTCGCGCCTTCGTTCTGGCGCATCGGGGGCGGCGCTGCGTCCACGTCCACGTCCACCGCTGCCGTTACCAGGAAGGAAGTCAAAGTGGGCCCGGCCTGTCATTGGGTAGGTGTACCCTTGTACGGGGTGGGGTGCATCTACCTGCCCTACCCTCGGTGCCGTGTGGAGCAGTGGTGCGTCTGCGGGTCGTTGACGGAGGGACGCGTGGCGTGGCGCGTGGGCGGCGCCTGCGCCCCGTTCACTGACAAATTTGGCCGTGCGTTATAACGTGAGAGAAAAAAAAGTATAAAATGTTTAACTTATTCACTTCAGCTTGCTATATAACTATAGCGATAACAACCGCTTTAATTCATATAGGTGTTACTTTTAATGTTGTGTGTGGTTGCTGCATCAATCACAAACAAACGGGCTCATTAGTGGATCAAGGATGACAATGTTACATATTTATTCACTTTTTATCCTTTTTATAGAGTTTAAGAGTTGTACTTTATTTTATGATGATGACCATGACATCAATAATATAAGTACTATTAGTAATAACTTGACAATGTCTTATTAATTATCTATTGAGTTACAATATAATCTTGATATATTTTTTCTTTTGTTGTAAGGCACAAAAATATTTACTCGTAACATTAGTTTTTATACTATTTCAGGTGTTAATAGAGTTAGATATCAAGTTCTAGGACTCCTTTTGAGGATCCATAAAAATATATAATTTTAATATATTATTAAAGTCGACAGCAGTCATCATTGTGTCGAGAATTAGTCTCTTTGTTGCGCTAGTATATGGAGATTTGCACAGTATATTATATGGGGATAGTTTGGAGAAATATTTAATTAGATTAGATTGGATGACAGCAAACGGCTTAAGATTTCATTCATGTTATAATAATAATTTATTCTTTATCAAAATTACATCGACACCTTAGTGATAGAAATATTTATTTTTTAGGTAATGGTCGAAGTTTTGAAGGCCCATGATACTCTATTTATTATTTATTTTTATCTTTATAAAAATGCAAAGTTATGTATCAGAAAAGAAAAAGCAAATATTCACAGAAAGGGAGGCACGGGACGTCACAATCTACGAGCAGGGGCCACTTGATACGGTAAATACCGGGAGAAAAAAACAGAAGAAGAAAAGGAGACGGAAACGGTAAAACAAGCGGACAAGACACTGTTTATTGGTTGGGTGAAAATTTGATATGGCGGCAGCGTACACAACGGAACATGAGTTTCCATAAAACAGAAAACAAGAAGAACAAAAAAAATCCAGAAAAGACTACTCGGACGGAAACATACTCTAGGAAAAAAAAACCAAAACTGGGGGCGTGCGTGAGCCAGAATACTGGGTTAGCTCAACTATGTTTCAATTAAACATTAATAAGGTCCATAATAAATAATATCTGCACTAAATTATTTGTCCCATATGAAAAATTAAGGAGAGATTGACTCGATTTAATTAGGTGGCTATTATCCCGTATGGAAAATCAGGAAGAGATTGACTCGGTTTAATTAGGTGGCTATTATCCCGTATGGAAAATCAAGCAGAAATTGACTCGGTTTTATTACGTGGCTTGTCTATATCTATTGTAAGTCTATACCTAATAATAAAGAGACAATGCAAATAATATTTTTCAATTCTAAACTAAGAGAAGAGTGATATACCTAATAATACAGAGGCAATGTGAATAATGTTTTTCAATTCTAAACTAAGAAGAGTGATGTTGAGTAGTGGTTTTTCAATTTCAAACTAAGAAGAGTGATACCGAGTTATTAGGGGAGGGCCGGACGAAAAAAATATGGGATGAGAAATTTTATCTTTTTATTATTAGGTATAGATTATGACCGGACCGGAAATTGAACTGGCGATGCCGCCGGTTGACTGATTCACTAGTCCAACCGTTTAGAATCGGTTGAATTGCACAACTATAAGATTCATACATATGTATATATGGAACAACATGTTCTTAATTCAAATTAGCAACATATTATTGAGCATATATACAAATAAGCCAATAACGTACAGTATCTTTGAAATAATCTAGCCACAAGTCCACAACAGGTACTCCAAAATCAACATTTGTCTGTTAACGGTTCTTAACTCAAATAATCTAATTGTTAATTAAAAGATAATAAATGACAACATGTCATAATGCATCGTAGCAAGATAGACCGGATTTAAATATTAATTCAAATATTCACTGTTAGAAAATAATCTCAATGCTGAGATAAAGCGTATCATTGTGGAGAACTTGTCGAGATAATCAAAATAGATATATTATTTATATAGTTTAGAGCTAGAATGAAAAAGTTATTAAATTTTGAAATTAAAAAAATCCAAAGTCAACAACAAAAACATGAAGCACGGAGCCTGACAGGCAAGTATTGTACGCACGCACACATCACGCTCAAACACAGGCTGTCAGGCGGCTGTCAGGCGGTGGTAGCAGACAGACCAAGGGTTGAGATGGCGGACTAGAGAGGTGAATAATCCTTTCTAAAATTTAAACACGTTGGTTAACTGAAACAAATGCGGAATTAAATTTACTGGTCTAACCAAGACTACACCCCTCTATCTAAGTTCTCTAGCACCTTGCAAAGATCCTAATTAAACAACTAAGGTGCTAAACTTAGCAACAGTTCACCTAATCAATTCTAGAGTAAGGTCACACAAACTTATGCACTAGTACTTTGCCAACCGAGGGAGCTCCTACACAACTAGTAAGCAAAAGCATAAAGCTCCTAGACTCACTAGCAATGCTCAATAACAAGGCAACCAATGTCAAATTAGAGAGCGTAAAATACTTAGCTACATAAACTAAGCAATGTGACTAACAAGGTTACATAAACCAAATTAGTCACGCAAGGGCAAGCTTCTAGCTACACAAGCAAGAAGACAACTAGCAAGCTACACAAGCAAATTAGTCACGAGAGCTACTACACAAACACAAGTATATATGAAAGTAAATACAAGCTTGTGTTGCATGAAGGCAAACCACCGAAAAGAGTAGACAATGTTGACACGGTGATTTTCTCTCAAGGTTCACTTGGTTGCCATCAAGCTACGTTCCTACTATGTCAACCAACACTTCGTGATTCGGCGGCTAATCGGTATCCAAAACCAAGCTCTCCCAAAGAGCGCCACAAGAACCCACCATCAAGTGTGGTAGCTCAATGACACGCTCAATTAGAGTTGCTCTTCGCGATCCCCGCGGGGTGAGCACAATCCCCTTCACAAAGCTTCTCCGGAGCCTCGCACAATCTTCTTGCGAACTTCAACGAAGCCACAAGCCACCAAGCCGTCTAGGAGGTGGCAACCTCCAAGAGTAACAAGCACCACCGGCTTGCAACACGATCACCTAGTGCCACTCAATGCAACCTCACGATGCAATCGCACTAGAATCACTCACTCGCTTATTGATTCGCAATCTAGCAAGCACAAGTGAGTTAGAGGCTCTCCTAGCACTCCCAAAGCATGGACACTAAGTCCCAAGGGTGCCAAGCCCCGGCCAAAGCCGGCCAAGGGGCTATTTAAAAGTCCCCACACAAATATAGCCGTTGTACCCCTTCACTGGGCACAACACGCGTCGACCGGACGCACCGGTCGAACTGACCGGACACGCTGCACCGCGTCCGATCGCCCTGCGCCGTCCACGTGTCCTCCGTATTCAACCACGGTCATGATCCTCCAACGGTCACTGCGCGCTAACGGTCAAACACAACGATCAGACGCGCTCCACGCAACGACCGGATGCGACAGTGCTAGCGTCCGGTCGCAGTTCAGTGAGGTTCCAGAGAGCTTCTATCGTGACCGGACGTGTCCGATCGCTGTGACCGGACGTGTCGCGCGTCCGATTAGCTCTTCGCCACGCTCTGCTCGTCTGGGTTCCTGACCGGACGCTACCACTGACCGGATGCGCTGGACGTGCGGAGACCGCGTCCGGTCACTTCAGTGACCTCCGTTCACCTCCATTTCTATCCACGATGACTTAGAGAAAAATCTCCGCCACCGGTGTAGTGAAAAATAAGCGTTTCATCTTCACGAAAACGCCTAAATCTCGCCTCGCAAGCTTGGTGGGAGGAAGAGAGGAACCCAAACCCCTCTCTACCGCTCAAACTCCACCGCCTTCGCAAATGTGCCAACACCAACAAGTGTTCACTACCTTGTGCACGTGTGTTAGCATTTTTACAATCATTTTACCGAAGGAGTTAACCACTCAACTTATCTCGCCACTCGATCCTAACATGTATGCAAAGTTAGATCGCTCAAGTGGCACGAGATGACCGATATGCAAACAAGTTTGCCCCTCTTGATAGTACAATCATCTATCCTAAACCCGGTCATCAACTTCTCTACACACCTATGACCAGTGAAATGGAAATGCCCTAGGTTATACCTTTGCCTTGCGCATTCCATTCGATCTCCTCCAATGTTGATGCAACACATGCACCAACCAATCACCAAATGATATGATCCACTTTATATCATCACGTGACCGTATTGGTTCATCGATCTTGACCTCACTTGCTCTTCACCGTTGCTTCGGTCCATCGGCGCCAAGTCTTGCTTAAGTTTCACCGTCACACGCAGTCCCTCGCTTCAAAGCCTCCGACTTGCCCTTCACACTTGCAACCGGTCCATCAAGCCAAGCCTCATCTTGATCTTCTCCACGTTGATCACATGACTCCATGTCATGTCTCATATGCAATGAGCTCCTTCATGATACCATCACCTGTAGACTAATTCCCTGTGTATCTGTAACACCCCGGGTGTTATAGTGCTAATTAATCTGCCATGTCATCATAATGCATTGCTAATCATCCCTGTTAGGTTAACCTTGTTATGCATCAACTAAAACAAGTTTACTTATCTAGGTTGAATGTGTTTCTCAGTGGTGTGCTCCGAAACCGAAAACCCTAATTTCGAATACCACCGCAAATACTTAGTCCATGCCCTACGTAATTTGAGGTGTGCGACTGTGTTGCACACTAGTGTCAAGTGTAGGGTATGAGCTCAAGTACAACATGTAAAATGAAGCTCCAAAATTGAGTTTGAATTGGAGTCCCAAAACTTGTCGCGAGTTTTCCGATTCGAATTCGAATTCAAATTTGGGGAAAAATGTAAAAGAATTTCAAAAGTAAATTGGTCAACCAAGAGTGACATTTGGTCAACCATGTTATGTTGGTCCAAATGATGCCCTTAGGTGAGGTTTTGATCACTAAGTAATCACAAATCAAAGTAGCAACAAATTCCAATTTGAAATCCCTCCGAAAACCCTAAATTTCAAAACCCTGCTTTACCCCTTTTGAAATAATTCAAAATCTAAGCAAAATTTGGGAAAAAGTTCAAAACCAAGTTTGTAGAACTTTTCAAGGGCTACAACTTTGGTGTTTTGAGTTTTCAAAGTTTTAGTGTAAAATGTGGAGCAATTTTGAAAATAAACAAATTTCAGATTTAATTCATTTTTGTCCCCAAACTAAGATTTCAAAATGGAGGCTGAATTTGAAAAAGTTTTGAACAGAAAAGTTGTAGGTCTGGTCTAGATATACAACTTTGATGTTTGGAGATTTTGAAGTTTCAATATAAAATCAAAAGTAATTTCTAAATTACCAAATCTACAAAATGTGTCCCTTTTTGAATTTAAACTCAAATTTCAAAATCCTGTGAGAATTTGAAAAAGTGTTCAATATCAAACTTGTAGAGCTTGAAAATCTGAAGATTTCATACATTGGAAGATTTTCAAGTTGTTATACAAATTTGAGAGTAATTTGAAAAGGCAGTTTGAGTTTCAGAGTTTGGGGGGGAGAGCTACAGTGCCGAGCCAATGACCGACGGCCACCGGCCGGTATGGGCGCCGGTCGATCGCCGCCGTGGCCGCTTCCACGGCCTTCTCGCGCGCGCCAGGATCGCCAGCGCGATGGCACAGCAGTGCTGCTTTGTAGACGCGATCTCCTTCTATATATACCGAAGTTCACAGTGACGTTCACCGTTTTCGTCATCGCCGCCACCGCAGCTCCGCCGCTCGCCGCTGCCGCCACCAAGCCATCTCTGGCCATGCTCGTTGCACCAATAGGATCGCCGCTTCCTTGCGCATCTTGTGAACCAGTTGAGCTAGCCCAATTTCACCTGGATCGCCGGGGAGCCGTCGTCTTCCACCTCGGGTCGTCGCCGTTCCCGTCGAGCCCCGCCACCGTGGCCAGCCACCTCCAGAGCCTCTCAGCTTCAACCGATCACTCCGTCGTGATCGTGGTATGCCCCTGATGCTCCCTGACCACTCGCTTTAATCGCTACCGCTTTATACCGTCGAGTCACCGGTCACCGTGGCCGTCGAGCCGCCACCGTCGTCGGTGAGCTGTCACCGGAGCTCGAACCGTGGTGTTTAGTAGCAAAATAGAACCGTGGGGTAGTGTAGATGGTGCTGGTGGAGTCGGTTTGTCGACCGAGGCACGGTCACTGGCCGGCCACCGCGAGAGAGAGCGCGGGCACGCGGGAGAGAACGGACGAGCGGGAGGACGGAGATGACAGGTGGAGACGCCGTGTCAGCGAGAGAGAGAGGGAGAGCGGGCGCGCGGGCGGAGCAGGCCGGTGCTAGGCTGGGCCGAGCGCGTGAGCGGGCGAGGGCGCGCGTACGCAGGCCGGTTGGGCTGGGCCGGATCGGAGAGAAGGAAGAGAAGCAGCCCGATTTCGGTTTTCGTTTTTGTTTTTCTTTTTCAAATAAATGAATAGTGTTATTATTTGTTTATTTCATTAAAAATTGTGTAGAGTTCCAAAATTCATGAAAATTTTTGTGTAAGCTTCTCAATGTATAAAATATCTAGGAAAAATGTTAAATCATGAATTTGAATACTTTGGGCAGTAGAACTAATTGGTTCCATTAATGATTAAATGCAACTTCCAGGAATTTTAATAATTAATTTATTTATCAAAAAATTATGAAATTTATTATGACACTGTTATAAATCATTCTTAACTCATAGAAAAAGTTTGAGCTTGTTTAGATAAAGTTTGATCAACTTCTAATTATGCCCTAATTATTTGAATAGTAAATAAATGTTAATTTGAGAACTTTAAGTGTTGTGTGCCTCTTGATTGAGTGATGTCCTTAGGTCACTACCCTTTTGTGATCTCTGGCACCTTAATTTCATGATTGAGCTCGTTAGTAACTTGTTAGGTTAAAAGCTGGTATCGCGGGAAATCGTCGCTACTAGTTAGTAGGTTTTCTGTTTACGATTGTACCGTGAAGGGAAGTTGTACTCGAATCGTAACCGTGGCATGTTATCATCAAGCATCATGTTTATCATTGAGCATCATGTTAAAGCATGTTATGTATTCGTGTAGTCACCGCTTTCGAGGAGGCCGAAGTCATCGAGCAAGCTTCCGGAGAAGAGCGATCGTCGGTGGGTTCCGGACCAGACGTTGGAGTCTCCGAGTCTGAGTCAGTCATCGTGTCAGAGCAAGGCAAGCCCTGGTGCATTTAAACCCTACCTTGATATTTTATAAATCTTTATTATTTGTATTATGGTTTACTGCATTAAGTAATTAGGAGTTGAGTGATAACCTAATTGCTGCATTATCATCCTTGATTATTGCGATATCAACCTTGATACCTGTTTTACTGAAAATGCGTAGTATGCTTCGCTATACTTAGAAGTTAAGCTTTTAAATGCAATGTTTATATAGCCATGACGGCATATTGAATGAATATTGAAATATGGGAATGAACTTGAAAGATCGGGCGGGTGGTTTGGCCACTGCTAACATGCATTGGGAAAGGAGTCTCAATGTAGTGTTTCCGCCTTGTCAGTTAAGGTCCGTTCGTTGTAAGCCTGTTGTGTTCGAGACTTTGCAACTAGCCTCATGCCTTGGGTAAGCCCAAAATGTTGGTGATTCCATTACGAGAACGTCTAACCTCGCACTGGGAGTGGAGAGATGGCGGGAGTAGCGTGTACCCTCGGGGCTAGAATCGGGCCGGGTTCGTGGAGTACTGTACTCTCGGGTGGCGATGGACACGTTCTGGTTTTGGGAGATCTAAATGAGGGTTGATATATGCAGATTCGGTTCTACATATGTCGTGATGTTAGAGATCCCCAGCTGGGTATAATCGGTTCGAATCGTCGTTGCTCCTCGGTTATGGAGACTTGATCACCTGACTTACATCGTAGTTAAGAACTGGAATTGAAAGAAAGAATGAGAAAGGTTTTGATGATAATTACTTTGATCTAGATTAGGATCACCTAGATTTGGTTAATGAACCATCAATGGTAAAAGTAAAATATTGAAGATAAGGACTTACTTTAGTAAGCTTTTCTGCAAAAGAAAATCTTGATTCTTGATTACCCGTACCTTGATTCCCTAAAGCTAGCATGCCCTTGGAGTCTTTGTCTTAGTCGGGTAAGTCTTGTTGAGTACTCTCGTACTCAGGGTTTGTTGAACCCCTAGTTGCAGGTGCGGTTCATGAACAAGTCTGCTTCGAGCCTTGTTGCATGACCGTCGTGGTTGAAGAAAGCGACGACGAGTAGACTGTGTGGCCTTTGGGCAAGGCATCTCGTTTGGGTGTTGTAATAAAGTTACTACCGATACTTCTCTACTAATGGTTTGTAATAATGTTACATAAGGTTAAGATTTGAAAAACTGGTTTGTAAACCTATGTTATTGTAAGACTTCCGCTACTTTACTCTGTTGAATATTTTGAATAAACTGTTGTAATATTGCAATACTCCTGTGATTGGATCCTGTTCGGAGGAAAGCAGGCCTTTTAAGTTATGGTGAACATAAGTACGACTGTCAGAGGTCATTATGGCAATGACGTGTACTTGTGGGCCATCATAATTAGGAGGTTCTGTGACAGCTGGTACCAGAGCATAATCACTCGAGTTATTGTAGTATTACTTTGCAAAACTTCAAAATGATTTGGGTCAAACAAACTTAATATTGATATTTTGGGTCCAAATTGCTTTTGCTTATCTTAATCTATTCTATAGTTTCCTTAGCTCATATTTGAAAGCTTCGTAGTGAAGTATCATGTATAGTGCCCTATGTTATAAATATTGCATGTGTTACTTAATCTTTCTGTTAGATCGTAAGTGCGATGCATGCATCATGTTTAATTAACCTGCTTAAGTTACCTTCCCTTTTAAAGTGGTTTGGGTTAAGTAAGGTTCAATCCTATTCATGCTAACCTTCAGATCCCCCTATCTGTTCTCATCGTCCTAATTCTATCTTGCTTTAGGATGGCACGTGTGAAGACAACTCCTCGCAAGAAAACTGGTCCGCAAGGAGTGCCGCGTCATCAGTTGGCCGCCAGAGTTGATGGAGCAAGCAGTAGTCGTAACCCGAACCTAGATTCGGAATCAGAGGTTGCAAGGCTTACATCAGAAGTGGAGCGACTGAAGCGCAACATGCGTTTTTGGAAGCAGTTCTAGAACGAGTCTCTAGAAAAGGAGACAGAAGCCAGAGCTCGTGTTCGTGAGTTGGAGCTTTATGTGACCCACCTGGAGCAGTACAATACTGTTCTGCATGAGGAAGTCCATAGGCTAAATGATCTGATGAATCCCAATCATCAGCCCCAGGCAGTAGAAGATGATGTTGGTGCCGTGATTGTTCCTGGTGTAGAGGACAATGATGAAGATGAACCCATGATGGAAAGTGGGGATGATGCAAGTCATGTCACTGGTGCAAGTGTTCCAGAGGTTGAGGATGGAGTGATCGTGATCAGCGATGATGATGAGAAGTGAAGTGTTGACGTGGATGGCTATGTAATATAGTAGTCTTTCCTACTTTCTAAGAACCTTAGTGGGTAGTTTCTTGCTTGCGAGCAAATTTGTAATGAAATAATGTAAGATAAGTTTGTATGTGTATACAAGTGCTGTACTAACTGCTTTTTAATTCAATAAAGCGATGTAAATAAAAATAGTTTGTGTACAACAGATGGACGGTACTGGAACTTCCCAGCAAGGGGACAATACTCCGAATCCCCCACCGTTTCCACCCACCTTGGTAGAAGCTATTGCCGCACTGGTTAATGCCACTACCTTGTTGGCTCAGAATCAGAATCAGAATGGGAATCAGGGTCGTCGAGGCCGTAACAATGGAGGGGAAACCACTTATGTGGATTTCACCGATACCCGTCCACTAGTGTTCTCAAAGGCAGATGAGCCGCTAGAGGCAGATGACTGGCTCCGTACCATGGAGCAGAAGTTTGAACTGTTATAGTGCACGGAGCACCAGAAGCCTGTGTTTGCAGCGCAGCAGCTTAGAGGTGCCACAGGGGCGTGGTGGGCGAATCTGGTCACCGCACGGCCTGCTGGCCACCGTGTCACTTGGCAGGAGTTTCGTGAAGCCTTTAGAGCACATTATATCCCAGATGGTGTCATGGCCATGAAGCTAGAGGAGTTTCTCTCGCTGAAGCAAGGGAACCAAATAGTTCTGCAGTACGTGGGTAAATTCAATCATCTGTCCCAGTATGCAGCGGAATATGTGAACACCGATGCAAAGAAGAAAAGTTGTTTCATGAGAGGTTTGAGTACCAGAATCCAGGAAGCATTAGTCACCTGTTATAATGCTACTTACCATGAGATAGTCAATGTGGCTATTGCGTCAGAAGAGAAGTCCCGACTGCATAAAGAGTCGAAGAAGAAGAAGCCAGTGTTTTCAAGCCCGTCTGGCGGCATTAAGAAGCGCCAGAAGTTTGTTTACCACCCTCAGAACCATTTCCGCCCAACTTATCGTCCACCGCAATACCAAGCTCAGCCGCAGACGTTTTTCCGTCCTGCCGCAACCCCGTAATTTACACAGCAGCCGAATGCCCCTGGTATTCGAAACCAGACTCCAGCCACCCATAACTTTCCCTACTACAATTATGGAAAGCCAGGCCACTTTTCCAAGGACTGCCCGTATCCAAGGCAGTACAATCCCAATTATCCCAGAGCTCCCGTACCACAACAGCAACAACCTCAGAGCAAGAATAATAATCTGAATGTTCAGAAGGGTAAGGGTGAGAAGAAGAAGACCGGACGTGTGTTCTATACTCAAGCAAGTGCAATCCTAGAGGGAGAACCAGTTATGATGGGTATGTTCCCTGTTGCTAATCATCCAGCAGTACTGTTATTTGATTCAGGTGCATCGCATATATTCATAAATCGCACCTTTGTTGTTAAGCATGACATTCCAATTATGGGAACGCAAGAAGATTTCTTTATCCAGTCGCCCGGGTGAAAGTCCTATGTTTGGTGTTGGTAATTAGTGACAATGCCTAAGTACTAATCCTATGCCTAAGTTGTATGTAGCATATGAGGATTAGTACATTCCAAGGTTGGTGGCAAGATGGACATGGTGATCATGATGGCCACACTTGGATTTGGACGCAACCCTACGTGATGAAGGCAAAGGTATATGCTTAAGGGTTGTGTTTTAGTAACCAAGACACCTAGTGGGTGTGGTTACATTATAGGATAGATAGCCATACTATAAAGAGGGGAATGACGTGGCTATTGAACTCCTAAGTGCCTCTAGGTGTGCATTTCATGTCATATGCATTTGGATAGAACTAATAACGCCTAAAAAATGATTGTGAAAATGCTAACACACATGCACATGGTGATGATCACTTGGTGATGTTAGCACGGTTGCGAAGGCGGTGGAGTTTGAGCGGTAGAGAGGGTTTGGGGTCCTCTCTCCCTCCCGCCGAGCTTGTGAGGCGGGATTCAGGCGTTTTTGAGGAATTAAAACGCCTATTTTCCACTACACCGGAAGTCAGAAATCGAACGGAGGCGAACGGAGGTCACAGTGGTGACCGGACGCTGGACCGGACGCGGTCACTGTTTGACCAGACGCGTCCGGTCAGTGTTCAGCGTCTGCGCATATTTTAGTTGGTTGATCGGACGCGCAGCGCGTCCGGTCACAGTCGACCGGACGCGTTCGGTCGATCAGGGAGCTTACTGGACTCCAACCGGACGCTGGCACTATGGCGTCCGGTCAGTTCTCCGGCGCGTCCAGTCGCTGTTTCGTTGTGCGCGGCTCAGGGTTGACCAGCGCGTCCAGTCAGTCACGGGACCGGCGCGTCCGGTCGTGACCAGCGCGTCCGGTTGTTGCGACCAGCGCGTCCGGTCGGTGCTTCGCGAATATAGCCGTTGCGTGACCGGCGCGTCCGGTCAATTGGACCAGCGCGTCCGGTCAGCGCGACTGCTGCTGAATCAAGATTCCTAACGGCTATATTCGAAGGGGTACGTCTATAAATACTCGTTGGCCGGCTCAAAGCTCTCTCTCTCTCTTGGACTTTTGACATATTTGTGAGCACTTTGAGCTAAGCAACTCCCCTTCCACTCATCTCTCTTGCTTGTTTGCATATTCGAAGTGAGATTGAGTGATCCAAGTGCATTTGCATTGTGAGATTGCATCTAGTTGGCACTTGGTGGTTGATTTGCTGCGGGATTCTTGTTTCTCTTGGTGCCAAAGGGGGAGAAAATGTTGTTCATAAAGATAGATTCTAAAGGAAGAGAAAACCCTAAAGGGAAAATTGATAAAAGAAGGAGATCAACTAACAACTAAAATTTTAAGCGCACAAGTAGGGGGAGCAAGCTCTTAAACATGAATGTTGCATTTCTATGTGCACTTCATATGTATGATGCATAGTTATGCATTTCTTTCTCTCCGATACAATGCTTGTGTGGTGACTTGCTAGTATAATTTGATTGATGTATTGAGATACTAGCATGAATAGGAAGTAGTTAGATTTTTCTTGCTTCATGTTTTTCAAAGTGGTACTAGAGCCTTGCTTATAATGTTGATCTCACGAGGTTTCTAGTTTTGCTTATGCTTTTCCAAGTGGTATCTAACTACACAAGGTGCTAAGATGGTGTTTATCGCTACTCCGATGGTATCACGCTTCAAAGGTCTATAATCCAAAACACTTAGCACCGATTGATAGTCAATGCTCCTACTTTTTCTTATCTAAGCGTGTATGCTTCCTAAATCCAAACATATAGCATACATGTAGGGGGAGCCATTGCTATCAATTTGAATTCATGATCACATGTCCATAATTCTTACACATGGTAATATACTTGGACAATGTGACATGGGTTCAATCAAAATTTTATCATAATATCTTTGTAAAAGGGTTGTCACCAATTACCAACAATGGGGAGATTGAAAGTCCTATGTTTGGTGTTGGTAATTAGTGACAATGCCTAAGTACTAATCCTATGCCTAAGTTGTATGTAGCATATGAGGATTAGTACATTCCAAGGTTGGTGGCAAGATGGACATGGTGATCATGATGGCCACACTTGGATTTGGACGCAACCCTATATGATGAAGGCAAAGGTATATGCTTAAGGGTTGTGTTTTAGTAACCAAGACACCTAGTGGGTGTGGTTACATTATAGGATAGATAGCCGTACTATAAAGAGGGGAATGACGCGGCTATTGAACTCCTAAGTGCCTCTAGGTGTGCATTTCATGTCATATGCATTTGGATAGAACTAATAACGCCTAAAAAAATGATTGTGAAAATGCTAACACACATGCACATGGTGATGATCACTTGGTGATATTAGCACGTTTGCGAAGGCGGTGGAGTTTGAGCGGTAGAGAGGGTTTGGGGTCCTCTCTCCCTCCCGCAAGCTCGGCGGGATTCAGGCGTTTTCGAGGAATTGAAACGCCTATTTTCCACTACGCCGAAAGTCGGAAATCGAACGGAGGCGAACGGAGGTCACAGTGGTGACCGGACGCTGGACCGGACGCGGTCACTGTTTGACCGGACGCGTCCGGTCAGTGTTCAGCGTCTGTGCGTATTTCAGTTGGTTGATCGGACGCGCAGCGCGTCCGGTCACAGTCGACCGGACGCGTCCGGTCGATCAGGGAGCTTACTGGACTCCAACCGGACGCTGGCACTGTGGCGTCCGGTCAGTTCTCCGGCGCGTCCGGTCGCTGTTTCGTTGTGCGCGGCTCAGGGTTGACCAGCGCGTCCGGTCAGTCACGGGACCGACGCGTCCGGTCGTTGCGACCAGCGCGTCCGGTGGTGCTTCGCGAATATAGCCGTTGCGTGACCGGCGCGTCCGGTCAATTGGACCAGCGCGTCCGGTTAGCGCGACTGCTACTGAATCAAGATTCCTAACGGCTATATTCGAAGGGGTACGTCTATAAATACTCGTTGGCCGGCTCAAAGCTCTCTCTCTCTCTTGGACTTTTGATATATTTGTGAGCACTTTGAGCTAAGCAACTCCCCTCCCACTCATCTCTCTTGCTTGTTTGCATATTCGAAGTGAGATTGAGTGATCCAAGTGCATTTGCATTGTGAGATTGCATCTAGTTGGCACTTGGTGGTTGATTTGCTATGGGATTCTTGTTTCTCTTGGTGGTTGCCGCCACCTAGACGGCTTGGAGCAGCTTGGAGGCGTTGGTAAGAGTTGGTGATTGTTCTTGGCCACCTCCGGTGATTGTGAGGGGTTTGTGTCTACCTCGGCGAAGTGCCAAAAGGCAACATTAGTAAATTGCTCGTGTCATTGCAACCTTTTGCCATTTGGTAGGTTCTTGTGGCGCCTTTTGAGAGGCTCGGTGTGAGACCGATTAGCCACCGAACCACGTGGTGAAGAGGGACACAACGGGGATTAGCGTGCCGGCAAGCACGTGAACCTCGGGATAAATCTTTGTGTCATCATTCTTATTGTGATTGATCGATCCCGGTGGTTGTATATTGTGGAATTCATCTCTTGATCATATTGTTTGGTTGGCTCAATACTTCGCCCCTCGGTGATACCCTTCTAACTCTCTCTTGTATTAATTTCTTAGTTACTTTGCTAGAGTAGCTCTTTTGTGTAGCTTGCTAGTTGTAGTTTCCTTCTCGGTTTGACTTGTGCGGTTGAGTGCAAATATACTAGAATTGTGAATTGGATAGGTGGCTAGCAAATACCCCGTAGGCTAAGCAAAACTCGCATCTCGCTATTTGTTGTATTGATAAACTTGTTTAGCTTGTCTTTGTAGAATTTTTTTTAAAAAAGGCTATTCACCCCCCTCTAGCCATCAAGACCTTTCAAGTGGTATCGGAGCCGTGGTCACCGTTTGTAAGGCTTAACAACCTCGGTGTAAGATGGCTCAAGTTGTGTTCAACCATGTTGGGGGCAAGCCTCCATTCTTTGACGGTGTCTCATCTTTTGATCATTGGAAAAGAAAGATGAAACAATATCTTGGCTCTATCAAAGAGAAGGTTTGGGAGGTGACACATCATGATTATGCTATCATAGATCCCGACAACCTCACCAACAATGACCGCATCAACAACCAATGCAACACTATGGCTCTCAACACTCTCTACAATGGGATTGATGCAAAGGTCTTTGAGCAAATCAAGGATCTTGAAATGGCAAGTGAAGTGTGGACAAGATTAGAGGAAACATATGAGTGCACTTCAACGGTAAAAAGTGCCAAGCTCTATATGCTCAAGGATAAGTTTGCAAGCTTCAAGATGAAGGATGATGAGTCCATACCGGAGATGTTCTATAGGCTACAAGTTATTGTCAATGATCTCAAGAGCCTAGGAGAAGATGTCAAGGACAAGGACTTCTCACATAAGTTCTTGATGAACTTACCTAAGAAGTTTGCTATCTTGAGGAAGATGATCCAAAGAGAGGGTTTGGACAAGGTGACTCCAAACCAAGTGCTTGGAGATGTCATGACCGATGCTCAATATGATGATGATGAAGATGAAGATGAGAAGAAGGAGATCAAGGTCAAGCAAGAGAAGCCCATTGCATTCAAGGCTTCATCCTCTAAGGGCAAGAGCAAGGTGGAGAGCGATGATGATGATCCATTTGATGATGAGACCATGGCCCTCCTAGTGCACAAGATGGGGAGGTTCATGAAGAAGAAAGGATATGGTGCAAGAAAGAGAAGGGACTTCATGAAGGCAAAGGAGGTGCTTTGCTACAATTGTAATAGCCCCGATCATGTAGTGGCAAAGTGCCCCTATGAAGACAAAAGATATCATGATGGGGAGTTGAAGTTGAAGAAGAACAAGAAGGACAAGAAGGAGAAGAAAGAGAAGAAGAGCTTCACTATCAACAAGAAGAAGAAGGGTGGTGGCTATGTGGTCACTTGGGATAGTGATAACTCCGATAGTGATGATGATAGCTCAAGTGATGATGAGAGGACCACTCGGCGAGCCATTGCAAGCATCGCCCTCTCCAACAAGTCATCCATCTTCGACACTACATCGACATGCCTTATGGCCAAGCCTACCAAGGTAAAATATGATGATAGTGATGATGATTCTTGTGCTAGTGATGGTTGTAGGAGTGATGATGAGGAGGATGAGGACTACTCCAAGGATGATCTATTGGGCATAATAAATCAAATGAGCAAGGGCTACAAGAGGACAACCAAGAAGTGCAAAATCTTAGAGCAAGAGCTCATTGCCAAGAGCAATGAAAATGATGCCTTGATGGAGGAGCTTGTTGCTCTCAAAAAGAGTAAGGAGTGCAAATAAATTGAACAAGAGCTTAAAGCTCTTAGGAAATCCTTTGATGAGCTAGAGGCCTCTCATGAGTGTCTAAAGGAAGACCACAAGGACCTTGAAGTTGCTCACACTAGGCTTAAGGAAGCCCACTCCTCTCTACTTGAGCTCATCAAGGAGAAGGACCTCAAGTTGGAGAAGCTCATGAAGGAAGCTAAGGAGGAGCAAGTGATTGTCACTTGTGATATTGGACTAACATGTGATATTATTGATGATTCTTTATTTGTTGGTCCTACTAATGCTTCATGTAGCTCATCATCATCCACCACAACCAACTCTACCTCTACTACTAGTGATTCATCACTTGTGGTTGAGAATGAGACTCTCAAGAGAGAGGTGGATGATCTCACCCGCGCATTAGGCAATGCCTATGGTGGGGATGCCCGCTTGTTAAAATGCTTGGGTAGCCAAAGGTTCTCTCTTAACAAAGAGGGTTTGGGCTATACTCCCAAAAAGGGCAAGGCGGCCTTTGCTACTCCAAAGTCTCGCTTTGTGAAGAGCAATGGTCGTTTTTGCAATAGATGCAAGCAAGTTGGGCATCTAGAGATTAATTGTAATAAAATAAACAAGAACAACAATAAGTTTCATGCTAAAATGGATTACATTCCTTTTGATTCTTGTTATGTACTTACCAAGGGTGAGAAAGGTGTGCATGCTAGGTTTGTTGGTACACCAATTGTGGGTCCAAAGAAGAAGGCCATTTGGGTACCAAAGAGCTTAGTTACTAACCTCCAAGGACCCAAACAAGTATGGGTACCTAAGAAACATTAATTTATTTTGTAGGTAAATTACAAGGCCGGAGGAAGGCATTGGGTGCTTGATAGTGGGTGCTCTCAACATATGACCGGTGATTCAAGAGTGTTCAACTCTCTCAAATCAAATGATAGTGGCATTGATAGTATCACATTTGGTGACAATAGTAAGGGTGATGTGAAGGCTCTTGGAAGGATTGCAATCTCAAATGATCATAGCATTTCCAATGTGCTCCTAGTTGAACAGTTGAACTTCAATCTTCTCTCGGTTGCTCAATTGTGTGATCTTGGTTTCAAGTGCATATTTGGTGTTGATGATGTGGAGATAGTTAGTGTTGATGGCTCCAACTTGATCTTCAAGGGCTTTAGATATGAGAATCTATACTTGGTTGATTTCAATGCTAGTGACACTCAACTCTCAACATGCTTGCTCACCAAATCAAGTATGGGTTGGTTATGGCATAGAAGACTTGGTCATGTTGGCATGAAGCAATTGAACAAGTTAGTGAAGCATGACTTAGTTAGAGGCTTGAAGGATGTCACATTTGAGAAAGATAAGCTATGTAGTGCATGTCAAACCGGAAAGCAAGTAGGCAACACTCATCCATTGAAAAGCATTATGAGTACTTCCAAAGCATTTGAGTTGTTGCACATGGATTTATTTGGGCCAACTACATATACAAGCATTGGTGGCAACAAGTATGGCTTTGTGATTGTGGATGATTTCACTAGATATATATGGGTATTCTTTCTTGTGGACAAGAGTGATGTATTTGACTTATTCAAGAAGTTCATCAAGAGAGTACAAAATGAGTTTGAGACCACAATCAAGAAAGTGAGAAGTGACAATGGAAGTGAGTTTAAAAACACAAGAGTTGATGATCTATGTGAGGAGCTTGGAATCAAGCATCAATTCTCGGCCAAGTATACACCTCAATCTAATGGCCTAGTTGAGAGAAAGAATAGAACTTTGATTGATATGGCAAGATCAATGTTAAATGAGTATAATGTGAGTTATTCATTTTGGGCCGAAGCAATCAACACGGCTTGCTTCTATAGCAACCGCCTCTATTGCCACAAGTTTCTAGAGAAGACACCATATGAGATCTTAAATGGAAGAAAGCCCAACATTGCATACTTTCGGGTATTTGGTTGCAAATGCTACATCTTGAAGAAGGGCACTAGATTGAGCAAGTTTGAGAAGAAATGTGATGAATGATTCTTACTTGGTTACTCCACTACTAGCAAAGCTTATAGAGTTTGGAATTTGGCTAGTAGTTTACTTGAGGAAGTTCATGATGTTGAGTTTGATGAAACAAATAGCTCTCAAGATGAGGAAAATAACTTGGATGATGTTAGAGAAACTCAATTGACCAATGCTATGAAAGAAATGGATATTGGTGATATTAGGCCGAAGCAAGTGATTGATGTGGATGACAACAAAGATCAAGTGCTCCAAAATCCAATTACACAAGCTAGTGGTTCTCTAATGCAAAATCAAGCTAGTACATCATCTCAAGCGCAATAAGATCAACAAGTGGCTAGTTCATCATCTCTGACTCATGATCAACATCAACATCCAAGCAATCAAGTCCAAGTCCTTCAACCAACTAACATTGCAAGATATCATCCATTGGATTCCATCATTGGTGACATACAAAGGGGAGTTCAAACTAGATCAAGATTAGCATCATTTTGTGCTCACTCTTCTTTTGTGTCAATAGAAGAACCCAAGAACATTGATAAAGCATTGAGAGATCCGGATTGGGTAAATGCAATGCATGAAGAGCTCAACAACTTCAAGAGAAATGAAGTATGGGAACTAGTTGAGAGGCCTAAGGATCATAATGTCATTGGAACAAGATGGGTCTTTCGCAACAAGCAAGATCAAGATGGAATAGTAGTAAGAAACAAAGCAAGACTAGTGGCTCAAGGTTACACACAAATAGAGGGTCTTGACTTTGGTGAAACTTATGCCCCGGTTGCAAGATTAGAAGCAATTAGGATCTTACTTGCCTATGCTTGTGCTCATAATATCAAGCTATATCAAATGGATGTGAAGAGTGCATTTCTAAATGGGTACATTCAAGAAGAGGTGTATGTGGAGCAACCTCCCGGTTTTGAATATGATAAGAAACCCAACCATGTGTACAAGTTAAGGAAAGCTTTGTATGGATTGAAGCAAGCACCAAGAGCATGGTATGAAAGATTGAGGGACTTCTTGCTAACTAAAGGATTTGTCATGGGCAAAGTGGATACTACTCTCTTCACCAAGAAGATTGGAAAAGACTTGTTTGTGTTGCAAATATATGTTGATGATATCATATTTGGTTCAACCAATCAAGATTATTGTGATGAGTTTGGGAAAATGATGGCAAAGGAATTTGAAATGTCAATGATCGGTGAACTTAGTTTCTTTCTTGGACTTCAAATCAAACAAATGAAGGAAGGAACATTTGTGAGTCAAACCAAGTACATCAAAGATATGCTCAAGAAATTTGGCATGGAAGATGCAAAGGGCATTACAACCCCAATGGGCACTAGTGGAAATTTGGATAGTGACAAGAGTGGAAACATGGTGGATCAAAAGCTTTATAGATCAATGATTGGTAGCCTACTCTATGTGACGGCATCAAGGCCCGATGTGATGTTTAGTGTATGCATGTGTGTAAGATTTCAAGCCTCACCAAGAGAAAGTCATTTAAAAGCAACAAAGAGAATTTTGAGGTACTTAAAGCATACACAAGATGTTGGATTATGGTATCCCAAAGGTGCAAGCTTTGAGCTAGTTGGATATTCGGATTCCGACTATGCCGGTGACAAAGTGGAGAGAAAGAGCACTTCTGGGACTTGTCAATTGTTGGGAAGATCACATGTCTCATGGTCATCCAAAAAGCAAAATAGTATTGCTCTATCTACCGCCGAAGCCGAATACATCGCCGCGGGTAGTTGTTGTGCACAAATCTTGTGGATGAAGGCAACATTGAAAGATTTTGAAATCAACTTCAAGAATGTGCCATTGCTATGTGATAATGAAAGTGCCGTAAAACTAACCAACAATCCGGTTCAACATCAAAGAACAAAGCATATTGATGTTCGTCATCATTTCATTAGAGATCATCAACAAAAGGGTGACATTGCTATTGAGAGTGTGGGCACCGAAGATCAACTAGCCGATCTATTCACCAAGCCACTTGATGAGAAGAGATTTCACAAGCTAAAGAATGAGTTGAACATAATTGACTTCTCCAACATGAGTTGATGCACCCCATATATGACATGCCTCTCCTTCGAGCCCCAAGGTACAATTGGTTGACATATCATACATTCTATGCTAAAGGACTTGTTTAGTGCATCTAGTCATAATTTACATGTTCTAGGCTCATTCATGAAAATCAAATGACTTTGAAGTTTATATGGTGCCACTATTGTTTCCTTGTCTTGTATGATCTAGTGGTAGCATATAACTTGTTTAAGTAGCTTGTGATCCTAAGTGCTTAATCTAGATCACTTGTCTAAATATTTGCTTCAACATGGTGCATGATAACCCTTCTAGTGAGGTGTGAAGAAGCTTGCCCTTGGATCAAACCGAAGCATTCTATTTATGCAAGCAATCTAGGTTGAATCACAAAATTGATCCTCACCCCATAATTCAACATGATAATCTATCTACAATTGGTCCCTTGTGGTCATTGGTGCCAAAGGGGGAGAAAATGTTGTTCATAAAGATAGATTCTAAAGGAAGAGAAAACCCTAAAGGGAAAATTGATAAAAGAAGGGGATCAACTAACAACTAAAATTTTGAGCGCACAAGTAGGGGGAGCAAGCTCTTAAACATGAATGTTGCATTTCTATGTGCACTTCATATGTATGATGCATAGTTATGCATTTCTTTCTCTCCGATACAATGCTTGTGTGGTGACTTGCTAGTATAATTTGATTGATGTATTGAGATACTAGCATGAATAGGAAGTAGTTAGATTTTTCTTGCTTCATGTTTTTCAAAGTGGTACTAGAGCCTTGCTTATAATGTTGATCTCACGAGGTTTCTAGTTTTGCTTATGCTTTTCCAAGTGGTATCTAACTACACAAGGTGCTAAGATGGTGTTTATCGCTACTCCGATGGTATCACGCTTCAAAGGTCTATAATCCAAAACACTTAGCACCTATTGATAGTCAATGCTCCTACTTTTTCTTATCTAAGCGTGTATGCTTCCTAAATCCAAACATATAGCATACATGTAGGGGGAGCCATTGCTATCAATTTGAATTCATGATCACATGTCCATAATTCTTACACATGGTAATATACTTGGACAATGTGACATGGGTTCAATCAAAATTTTATCATAATATCTTTGTGAAAGGGTTGTCACCAATTACCAACAAGGGGGAGATTGAAAGTCCTATGTTTGGTGTTGGTAATTAGTGACAATGCCTAAGTACTAATCCTATGCCTAAGTTGTATGTAGCATATGAGGATTAGTACATTCCAAGGTTGGTGGCAAGATGGACATGGTGATCATGATGGCCACACTTGGATTTGGACGCAACCCTACGTGATGAAGGCAAAGGTATATGCTTAAGGGTTGTGTTTTAGTAACCAAGACACCTAGTGGGTGTGGTTACATTATAGGATAGATAGCCGTACTATAAAGAGGGGAATGACGCGGCTATTGAACTCCTAAGTGCCTCTAGGTGTGCATTTCATGTCATATGCATTTGGATAGAACTAATAACGCCTAAAAAAATGATTGTGAAAATGCTAACACACATGCACATGGTGATGATCACTTGGTGATATTAGCACGTTTGCGAAGGCAGTGGAGTTTGAGCGGTAGAGAGGGTTTGGGGTCCTCTCTCCTTCCCGCCGAGCTTGCGAGGCGGGATTCAGGCGTTTTCGAGGAATTGAAACGCCTATTTTCCACTACGCCGAAAGTCAGAAATCGAACGGAGACGAACGGAGGTCACAGTGGTGACCGGACGCTGGACCGGACGCGGTCACTGTTTGACCGGACGCGTCCGGTCAGTGTTCAGCGTCTGCGCGTATTTCAGTTGGTTGATTGGACGCGCAGCGCGTCCGGTCACAGTCGACCGGACGCGTCCGGTCGATCAGGGAGCTTACTGGACTCCAACCGGACGCTGACACTGTGGCGTCCGGTCAGTTCTTCGCCGCGTCCGGTCGCTGTTTCGTTGTGCGTGGCTCAGGGTTGACCAGCGCGTCCGGTCAGTCACGGGACCGGCGCGTCCGGTCGTGACCAGCGCGTCCGGTCGTTGCGACCAGCGCGTCCGGTGGTGCTTCGCGAATATAGCCGTTGCGTGACCGGCGCGTCCGGTCAATTGGACCAGCGCGTCCGGTCAACGCGACTGCTGCTGAATCAAGATTCCTAACGGCTATATTCGAAGGGGTACGTCTATAAATACTCGTTGGCCGGCTCAAAGCTCTCTCTCTCTTGGACTTTTGACATATTTGTGAGCACTTTGAGCTAAGCAACTCCCCTCCCACTCATCTCTCTTGCTTGTTTGCATATTCAAAGTGAGATTGAGTGATCCAAGTGCATTTGCATTGTGAGATTGCATCTAGTTGGCACTTGGTGGTTGATTTGCTGCGGGATTCTTGTTTCTCTTGGTGGTTGCCGCCACCTAGATGGCTTGGAGCAGCTTGGAGGCGTTGGCAAGAGTTGGTGATTGTTCTTGGCCACCTCCGGTGATTGTGAGGGGTTTGTGTCTACCTCGACGAAGTGCCAAAAGGCAACATTAGTAAATTGCTCGTGTCATTGCAACCTTTTGCCATTTGGTAGGTTCTTGTGGCGCCTTTTGAGAGGCTCGGCGTGAGACCGATTAGCCACCGAACCACGTGGTGAAGAGGGACACAACGGGGATTAGCGTGCCGGCAAGCACGTGAACCTCAGGATAAATCTTTGTGTCATCATTCTTATTGTGATTGATCGATCCCGGTGGTTGTATATTGTGGAATTCATCTCTTGATCATATTGTTTGGTTGGCTCAATACTTCGCCCCTCGGTGATACCCTTCTAACTCTCTCTTGTATTAATTTCTTAGTTACTTTGCTAGAGTAGCTCTTTTGTGTAGCTTGCTAGTTGTAGTTTCCTTCTCGGTTTGACTTGTGCGGTTGAGTGCAAATATACTAGAATTGTGAATTGGATAGGTGGCTAGCAAATACCCCGTAGGCTAAGCAAAACTCGCATCTCGCTATTTGTTGTATTGATAAACTTGTTTAGCTTGTCTTTGTAGAATTTTTTTTAAAAGGCTATTCACCCCCCTCTAGCCATCAAGACCTTTCACCGGGGGACGACTGTGTACTAAGGAGATGGTACGTGACGTACCTATAGAGTTAGGTGGGCATGTATTTCCTACCTCAATGATAATATTACAGAAACAAGATATAGATGTAATCCTGGGTATGAATTGGATGTACCAAAGAGGAGCCCTTATAGATGCACTACACAGAACTATAAGGTTGAACCTGCCAGATAATAAATCTCATCTTCTTATCCAACTTCCTATCCCAAAGAGAACCGTTGAAAGGTTATGTGCAACTTCAGTACAAGAGATTTGTGATATACCAGTAGTCTGTGAATTTCCAGATGTGTTTCTAGATGATCTACCAGGTCTGCCCCCAGACAGAGATGTAGAGTTTGTGATTGAGTTAAAACCGGGTACTGCCCCAATATCCCGGAGAGCTTACAGAATGCCACCCAATGAATTGGCAGAACTCAAGGATCAACTGCAAGAGTTATGTGACAAAGGTTTTATCAGACCCAGTTCCTCACCATGGGGATGTCCAGCTCTGTTTGTAAAGAAGAAAGATCAAACTTTAAGGATGTGTGTTGACTATCGACCGCTGAATGAAGTAACCATTAAGAACAAATATCCGTTGCCGCGCATTGATCTACTCTTTGATCAGCTTGTGGGGGCAAAGGTATTTTCAAAGATCGATCTTCGATCAGGGTACCATCAAATCAAGATTCGACCTGAAGATATCCCAAAGACTACATTCACCACCAGATATGGACTGTATGAGTACCTAGTTATGTCTTTTAGTCTCACTAATGCACCGACACATTTCATGTATCTGATGAACTCAGTTTTCATGCAGGAGCTTGACAAGTTTGTGGTTGTGTTTATTGATGATATTTTGGTATACTCCAAAAGTAAAGAAGAGCATGTTGAGCATCTCAGAGTTGTTCTGAATCGTTTGAAAGATCATCAACTATATGCCAAGTTCAGTAAATGTGAGTTTTGGTTAAGAGAAGTGCAATTCTTAGGCCATGTGTTGTCAGCCGAAGGAGTAGCAGTGGATCCGGGCAAGGTGAAAGATATTCTGAATTGGAAACCACCAATCTCAGTTCATGAAGTCCGAAGTTTTCTGGGAATGGCGGGTTATTACCGTCAATTCATACCTGACTTTTCAAAGGTAGCTAAGCCAATCACAGAGTTGTTGAAGAATCAAACTAAGTTCATATGGTCTCCAGAATGTGAGAAAGCTTTTAGAATTTTAAAGAAATCATTGACAACTGCTCCAGTTTTGGCACAGCCAGATATAGAAAAGCCATTTGATGTTTACTGTGATGCCTCGGGTATTGGTCTTGGTTGTGTATTGATGCAAGAAGGCAGAGTCATTGCTTATGCCTCGAGACAGTTAAAGCGCCATGAAGAACATTATCCGACACATGATCTTGAACTAGCAGCTGTGGTTCATGCATTAAAAATCTGGCGTCATTACTTGCTAGGCAATCCTTGCCACATGTATACAGATCACAAGAGCTTAAAGTATATCTTTACTCAGTCAGAATTGAATATGAGGCAAAGAAGGTGGCTTGAATTGATAAAGGATTATGATTTGGAAGTACACTATCATCCTAGAAAAGCAAATGTTGTTGCTGATGCACTCAGTAGAAAGAACCATTGCAATTGCATGACTGTAAAGCCAAGGGATTATAGTTTGTGTTACGAGTTGGAAAAGTTGAATATTGAAATAATTCAACAAGGTCAGTTAACTAATGTCACAATGGAATCAACAATCAAAGATCAGATTGTATCTGCTCAGAGAACAAATTCTGGAATAGCTCATATCAAAGAAAAGGTTAGAACTGGTCAACAGACAGATTTCAGTATTGATGATGCAGATGTGTTGTGGTTTAAGAACCGGCTAGTGGTCCCAAAAATTTCAGAGTTACATCAGCTCATCCTTGATGAAGCACATAGTACAAGGTTTTCTATCCATCCAGGGAGTAATAAGATGTATCAAGATTTGAAACAGAGATTCTGGTGGACCAAAATGAAGATTGAGATCGCCAAGTATGTTGCCAGATGTGACACTTGTTGTAAAGTGAAGGCAGTACACTTGAAGTCGGCAGGAATGTTACAACCCTTGCCTATTCCATCCTGGAAATGGGAAGATATCAGTATGGATTTCATTACCGGGTTACCCAAGACCTCCAGAGGCTTTGATTCAATATGGGTCATTGTGGACCGACTGACAAAGTCATCTCATTTTATTCCAGTTAAGGTGGATTATTCTGCTATAACTTATGCAAGAATATATATTGCAAGAATCCTGAGCCTTCATGGGGTACCAAAGAGCATTGTATCTGATAGAGGTACGCAGTTTGTCAACAAATTTTGGAGACACCTACATGAGTCCTTGGGTACAAAACTTTTGCACAGTACCGCTTATCATCCATAGACAAGTGGTCAGACTGAAAGGGTCAACCAAATTCTAGAAGACATGTTAAGGTCATGTGCACTTAATTATTCAGACACTTGGGACGAGTGGTTACCTTTAGCAGAATTCTCCTATAATAATAGTTATCAAGAGAGTATAAAAATGGCACCGTTTGAAGCGTTGTATGGCCGCAGGTGCAGAACTCCATTGAATTGGTCAGAACCGGGAGAAAGATGGTTTTTCGGTGTTGATCTTGTGAAACAAACAGAAGAAAAAGTTAGACAAATCCAGAATAATTTGAAAGTTGCTCAGTCTAGACAAAAGAGTTATGCTGATAAAAGGCGTAGACCTTTGGTATTCCAAGTAGGGGATTATGTTTATTTAAAAGTATCCCCCATGAAAGGAGTTAGCAGATTTGGAGTCAAAGGCAAACTCGCACCACGTTATATTGGTCCTTTTCAAATCATTCAACAATGTGGAAAGGTGGCATATAAGTTGAAGTTGCCTGAACAACTGTCAGCCGTGCACAATGTATTTCATGTATCACAAATGAAGAAGTGTCTGCAAGTACATGATCAAGTGGTTGATGTTGAGGGAGTTGAACTTGAGCCTGATTTGACATATTCTGAACATCCTATCTGAGTTTTGGATCAAAAAGATTGTGTTACCCGCAGTAGAACAACCAAATGGTACAGAATCCAATGGAATCAACATTCAGAAGAGGAAGCCACCTGGGAATCGGAGGATTACCTGTTGGAGAATTTTTCGGAGTTCTTTGCTTCTATCTAGGTTGCAATTTCTTCTTTAAACTGTAACCTATCCTTTTAAAATCTTTGTAATGCAGAAAACCCCTACCTGTTTTGTAGACAAGTCTTGGACGTGTTTGCTTGACACGTTTCCTTTTCCATTACTTAACTCAAGGCTTTAAATCTCGGGACGAGATTTCTTTAAGGGGGAAGGGCTGTAACACCCTGGGTGTTATAGTGCTAATTAATCTGCCATGTCATCATAATGCATTGCTAATCATCCCTATTAGGTTAACCTTGTTATGCATCAACTAAAACAAGTTTACTTATCTAGGTTGAATGTGTTTCTCAGTGGTGTGCTCCGAAACCGAAAACCTTAATTTCGAATACCACCGCAAATACTTAGTCCATGCCCTACGTAATTTGAGGTGTGCGACTGTGTTGCACACTAGTGTCAAGTGTAGGGTATGAGCTCAAGTACAACATGTAAAATGAAGCTCCAAAATTGAGTTTGAATTGGAGTCCCAAAACTTGTCGCGAGTTTTCCGATTCGAATTCGAATTCAAATTTGGGGAAAAATGTAAAAGAATTTCAAAAGTAAATTGGTCAACCAAGAGTGACATTTGTTCAACCATGTTATGTTAGTCCAAATGATGCCCTTAGGTGAGGTTTTGATCACTAAGTAATCACAAATCAAAGTAGCAACAAATTCCAATTTGAAATCCCTCCGAAAACCCTAAATTTCAAAACCCTGCTTTACCCCTTTTGAAATAATTCAAAATCTAAGCAAAATTTGGGAAAAAGTTCAAAACCAAGTTTGTAGAACTTTTCAAGGGCTACAACTTTGGTGTTTTGAGTTTTCAAAGTTTTAGTGTAAAATGTGGAGCAATTTTGAAAATAAACAAATTTCAGATTTAATTCATTTTTGTCCCCAAACTAAGATTTCAAAATGGAGGCTGAATTTGAAAAAGTTTTGAACAACAAAGTTGTAGGTCTGGTCTAGATATACAACTTTGATGTTTGGAGATTTTGAAGTTTCAATATAAAATCAAAAGTAATTTCTAAATTACCAAATCTGCAAAATGTGTCCCTTTTTGAATTTAAACTCAAATTTCAAAATCCAGTGATAATTTGAAAAAGTGTTCAATATCAAACTTGTAGAGCTTGAAAATCTGAAGATTTCATACATTGGAAGATTTTCAAGTTGTTATACAAATTTGAGAGTAATTTGAAAAGGCAGTTTGAATTTCAGAGTTTGGGGGGGAGAGCTACAGTGCCGAGCCAATGACCGACGGCCACCGGCCGGTATGGGCGCCGGTCGATTGCCGCCGTGGCCGCTTCCACGGCCTTCTCGCGTGCGCCAGGATCGCCAGCGCGATGGCACAGCAGTGCTGCTCTATAGACGCGATCTTCTATATATACCGAAGTTCACAGTGACGTTCACCGTTTTCGCCATCGCCGCCACCGCAGCTCCGCCGCTCGCCGCTGCCGCCACCAAGCCATCTCCGGCCACGCTCGTTGCACCAATAGGATCGCCGCTTCCTTGCGCATCTCGTGAACCAGTTGAGCTAGCCCAATTTTGCCTGGATCGCCGGGGAGCCGTTGTCTTCCACCTCGGGTCACCGTCGTTCCCGTCGAGCCCCGCCACCGTGGCCAGCCACCTCTAGAGCCTCTCAGCTTCAACCGATCACTCCGTCGTGATCATGGTATGCCCCTGATGCTCCCTGATCACTCGCTTTAATCGCTACCGCTTTGTACCGTCGAGTCACCGGTCACCGTGGCCGTCGAGCCGCCACCGTCGTCGGTGAGCTGTCACCGGAGCTCGAACCGTGGTGTTTAGTAGCAAAATGGAACCGTGGGGTAGTGTAGATGGTGCTGGTGGAGTCGGTTTGTCGACCGAGGCACGGTCACCGGCCGGCCACCGCGAGAGAGAGCGCGGGCACGCGGGAGAGAACGGACGAGCGGGAGGAGGGAGATGACAGGTGGGGACGCCGTGTCAGCGAGAGAGAGGGAGAGCGGGCGCGCGGGCGGAGCAGGCCGGTGTTAGGCTGGGCCGAGCACGTGAGCGGGCGAGGGCGCGTGCGTACGCAGGCCGGTTGGGCTGGGCCGGATCGGAGAGAAGGAAGAGAAGCAGCCCGATTTCGGTTTTCGTTTTTGTTTTTCTTTTTCAAATTAATGAATAGTGTTGTTATTTGTTTATTTCATTAAAAATTGTGTAGAGTTCCAAAATTCATGAAAATTTTTGTGTAAGCTTCTCAATGTATAAACTATCTAGAAAAAATGTTAAATCATGAATTTGAATACTTTGGGTAGTAGAACTAATTGGTTCCATTAATGATTAAATGCAACTTCCAGGAATTTTAATAATTAATTTATTTATCAAAAAATTATGAAATTTATTATGACACTGTTATAAATCATTCTTAACTCATAGAAAAAGTTTGAGCTTGTTTAGATAAAGTTTGATCAACTTCTAATTATGCCCTAATTATTTGAATAGTAAATAAATGTTAATTTGAGAACTTTAAGTGTTGTGTGCCTCTTGATTGAGTGATGTCCTTAGGTCACTACCCTTTTGTGATCTCTGGCACCTTAATTTCATGATTGAGCTCGTTAGTAACTTGTTAGGTTAAAAGCTGGTATCGCGGGAAATCGTCGCTACTAGTTAGTAGGTTTTCTGTTTACGATTGTACCGTGAAGGGAAGTTGTACTCGAATCGTAACCGTGGCATGTTATCATCAAGCATCATGTTTATCATTGAGCATCATGTTAAAGCATGTTATGTATTCGTGTAGTCACCGCTTTCGAGGAGGCCGAAGTCGTCGAGCAAGCTTCCGGAGAAGAGCGATCGTCGGTGGGTTCCGGACCAGACGTTGGAGTCTCCGAGTCTGAGTCAGTCATCGTGTCAGAGCAAGGCAAGCCCTGGTGCATTTAAACCCTACCTTGATATTTTACAAATCTTTATTATTTGTATTATGGTTTACTGCATTAAGTAATTAGGAGTTGAGTGATAACCTAATTGCTACATTATCATCCTTGATTATTGCGATATCAACCTTGATACATGTTTTACTGAAAATGCGTAGTATGCTTCGCTATGCTTAGAAGTTAAGCTTTTAAATGCAATGTTTATATAGCCATGATGGCATATTGAACGAATATTGAAATATGGGAATGAACTTGAAAGATCGGGCGGGTGGTTTGGCCACTGCTAACATGCATTGGGAAAGGAGTCTCAATGTAGTGTTTCCGCCTTGTCAGTTAAGGTCTGTTCGTTGTAAGCCTGTTGTGTTCGAGACTTTGTAACTAGCCTCATGCCTTGGGTAAGCCCAAAATGTTGGTGATTCCATTACGAGAACGTCTAACCTCGCACTGGGAGTGGAGAGATGGCGGGAGTAGCGTGTACCCTCGGAGCTAGAATCGGGCCGGGTTCAAGGAGTACTGTACTCTCGGGTGGCGATGGACACGTTCTGGTTTTGGGAGATCTAAATGAGGGTTGATATATGCAGATTCGGTTCTACATATGTCGTGATGTTAGAGATCCCCAGCTGGGTATAATCGGTTCGAATCGTCGTTGCTCCTCGGTTATGGAGACTTGATCACCTGACTTACATCGTAGTTAAGAACTGGAATTGAAAGAAAGAATGAGAAAGGTTTTGATGATAATTACTTTGATCTAGATTAGGATCACCTAGATTTGGTTAATGAACCATCAATGGTAAAAGTAAAATATTGAAGATAAGGACTTACTTTAGTAAGCTTTTCTGCAAAAGAAAATCTTGATTCTTGATTACCCGTACCTTGATTCCCTAAAGCTAGCATGCCCTTGGAGTCTTTGTCTTAGTCGGGTAAGTCTTGTTGAGTACTCTCGTACTCAGGGTTTGTTGAACCCCTTGTTGCAGGTGCGGTTCATGAACAAGTCTGCTTCGAGCCTTGTTGCATGACCGTCGTGGTTGAAGAAAGCGACGATGAGTAGACTGTGTGGCCTTTGGGCAAGGCATCTCGTTTGGGTGTTGTAATAAAGTTACTACCGATACTTCTCTACTAATGGTTTGTAATAATGTTACATAAGGTTAAGATTTGAAAAACTGGTTTGTAAACCTATGTTATTGTAAGACTTCCGCTACTTTACTCTGTTGAATATTTTGAATAAACTGTTGTAATATTGCAATAATCCTGTGATTGGATCCTGTTCGGAGGAAAGCAGGCCTTTTAAGTTATGGTGAACATAAGTACGACTGTCAGAGGTCATTATGGCAATGACGTGTACTTGTGGGCCATCATAATTAGGAGGTTCTGTGACAGTATCCCACATTAGACACAATTAGTCCCCCTAAGGTTGTCACTCAATTACTAAAACCAAATAAGGACCTTTCAACAGGCCCGGGCCCAACGCTAGTTGCTCACACGGAATACTAGGAGGCAGCATCACGAGCACCACCAGACGAGATTCCTAGACCAGGACGGTTCAGATGGAAACGGGCGGTTCACCGGTTCTATAAAAATCCTGCTGGTTCAACCAGTTTTTACCGATCCGATTGCATGGACAGTCTTTTAAGTGGACCGGACTGCTATATTCTCTGGTTCGGTCTTTTACCAGTCGAACCGCCTGTCTAGTCCGGTCCTAATAACTAGGCCACTGAGCCTGTGGCTTGCCTGCGACTCTTTCTTCCCTTAGATTGGAAGCCATCGTGAATGCGGGTCGTTTCAGCCAAAGGCAGTTGACGGCTTGACGATGGAAGTCACCGGATGAGGCATGAGAAAAAATGTGTGTCCCCCCTTCATCATAAAAAAATAGGTCAGATACGTTTTTAAAGTATTTATTAGAACACCGCTACATCAGATACGACTATATTAACCACTTCTAAACTAAAGATCCAACTATTCAATAAGAAGTTTATATTTGTATTAAAAAGAATTTGTGAATTGATGTTGCATCTTAAAGTTTGGATTTTTTTCTTTTCATCAAAATTACTTACATAGATCAAAGAAAAATTTGATTGCATATGGAAAATATGATAAGTTAATAAAGTTAATTAGGGGCCAAGTTCAAGTATTCCTAATATCCTCCACTAGGCCACCACATCACTTCGCCCTAATTAAAAGAAAGAGTCTAAATCCAACATGTTTTAAAAGTTAGATTCAGGTCACCGTGGCATCATACGGATTCCAATTAGGACATTCTAATACTTTATGAAAAGCTTATCAAGGGGTGTCCAGATGCAAAAAAATTTAGAAATTTGCTACTGTAACACTTTCGTTTGTATTTGGCAATTAGTGTCCAATCATGGACTAATTTTGCTCAAAAGATTTGTCTCGTGATTTACAATCAAACTGTGCAATTAATTATTTTTTATCTATATTTAATGCTCCATACATGTGTCCAAAGATTCGATGTGATGGAGAAAGAATATAAAAATTTGAAATTTGGAAGACATCTAAACAAGACCCAAGTCTAGTTTCCAAAGGATTCAAACTCATATCCATATCTTACCCGATTCGAGCGCAATCATTGTTTTATTGCAGAAACATTTTTGTGTTACCCTATGGGGTGTTTAGTTCCCACCTAAAAACTTTACACCCCATCCGATCGAATGTTTGGAGACATGCATGGAGCATTAAATATAGATAAAAAAATAACTAATTGCACAGTTTGCATGTATTTTGCAATACGAATCTTTTAAGCCTAATTAATCTATGATTGGATATTAATTGCTATAGTTATACATGTGCTACAGTACCCTGAAAACTTTACAGCCCCTAAACACTCCCCTATTTTGGCTTGATGGCCATGTATGAAGTTGGGTCCATATTTTGTAAGAATTTAGTGGCATGCTAATATGAGAAAGTTCATAGGTAGGAATGTACGACCAAAATGCATGTTCGACATACACTTTTTAGAAGAAATAAAGTGAAATATCATTCAAGTGATTTTAATGTCTCCTCTCAATCGAATTTTTCCACCCAATCTAAGAATGCCACATGATCTTCTCTCTCAACTCCAGCAAGGTTGGAGTTCAGATTTGTGGTTCAGGGGTTACATGAAGCCGACAAAGCTTAGAAGGATTGTTGGAGGAGAAGACCAGTCCAGTGGTGGTGGCAGGCGCGGGGGCGATTGGGGCGAGACAGCAGTGGCACCGTTGGCTGGGCAATGGTGGAAGACAATTGGGCGGGGATGTGATGAAGATAGCCTAGCAACCTCCATCGAATTAGCATGGTGGTGATCATAGGCGGCGATGGAGAAAGCGGAGCCGAGCGAGGGAGCTCGGGCAGAGATGGATAAGGACAGCCAGAAGGAGACATCCAATGGATTGTAGGGCCGAGCCGTGGCGGAGGGTAGCTATCCGGCGGTGGGAGTGAGTGGCTTATTGGGTCAGGGTCGGGTGCGAGCGCATAGAGGAAGAAGAAGAGAAGAAGATAAGGTGGAGAGAGATTTAACCTGGCCCTCCATTTTATATCTAACAACATCTTTAAGTCTTTCTAAAATTTACTCTTTAAATTATCACGGTTCATGTGACAACTATATAATCTAATCTTGGATCCACTGGAACTACCTCAAGCTATGCGACGAGGACCACCTCGCTTCTAAGCGTCGTTGCAAAGCAATGATAATTTTGCAAGGCAGGGAATTATGCAAACCACCTCTGGACCCGAGCGAACAATAATATAGCAGGTGAAGGCGTGAAGCAAACACGAATTGTGAACTATAAACTATGCAAGACTATACAAAATAACACGAATACTTTGAAGGAAACTGCTCTGGTACACCTCTTTTAATTTGGGGCACGAATCTTAAAGCAACCCACCATTTAATTAATTATTTTCATATAATTGTTTCTTGTCTGGGTTTCGAGTTGGCCCGGCCCTTCCCATGTCCAGCCCAAACCTGTCCCCATGATCCATCCGATCTGCATTTGCTGCTCCTTGCCCCGATCCGCTACGCGATCCGATCCCCTTCCTTCGTCCCGTCCATATCCAATGTTGTGTGAGGAGTTCCACGGAGCGTCGACCGGTGGCGCTCGATCACCGTCACCGGCGGCGCCACCAACCAAGCATGGAGGTCGGCGAGAAAGGCCCGCGTGAGGAGCTCCACTGTAAGTTACTGCTGCCAAGTACCATCACTACACGGTGACTGACAGGCCGGTGAATCAAACTGGCTCAGTGAATGAGACTTTTGAGGCGGAATCTTTTACTGTATCTAATCACGGATAGGTAGTGATTACCAGCCACATGACCCACAGGCATGTAGTGACTTATAAAAATTTTGCACTCCCATTGGATCTGTTCCACTTAGCTGTTGTATCTTCTCTTTGTTCAGTGCCGAGAGTGAGGAGACTTTAGTGCTGATCAATCTCAGATGGCCTGGCTAGCAACATACACATACACACCACTTAATACTACTGAACATAGGCCTTGGATACTCCTGGTGAAGGTCAAAGTCAGCATGTTCGTACTAGTTTAGTTTCAATGTCAGTGATGGCCAGAGCCGGTTGATCAAAATGATCAGACATGCCATAGTACATTTGTTTTTGTATGTGATCCAGGTGTTGCTGCCACCAAAGGTGCACCTAAGAAGAATAGCAATGGTCCCAAGAAGCATCGCGGCCTCGGTGAGCTCGGTGGCACTGGCGGCTGGCCGCCGCTGTAGTCTTTGAGCGCCACGGCTCTCATCTCGGTGGAGCTCCTCAGTCCTCACGCGG
Source organism: Saccharum spontaneum (assembly GCA_022457205.1). Taxonomy (NCBI): domain Eukaryota; kingdom Viridiplantae; phylum Streptophyta; class Magnoliopsida; order Poales; family Poaceae; genus Saccharum; species Saccharum spontaneum. The sequence goes on from CM039611.1 coordinate 22,159,025, forward strand.
GCCTTCCTCGCCGTCCTTCGTCAGCTCCATGGCTCCGCCGTTGCCGGTGAGCGGCCATGATTGAGTAAGGTCGATATTAGTTGTTCCTTAACTATTGTTTGATGATGAGACTTAGTTTATTCTTGATTTTTTTAATAAAAGGTGATAAACCGCCGCTGACACCGCCGTTGCCGGTGAGCGGCCATGATTGATTAAGGTCGATATTAGTTGTTCCTTAACTACTGTTTGATGATGAGACTTAGTTTATTCTTGATTTTTTAATAAAAGGTGATAAAAAGATAATACGTGCTTTTCAGGATTTGAACTCAAAACCTCAGTGTTCACGTTCTTGCAAGTGCAAATACCAATTGAGTTACGTGGAACATACGACGTTATAACTGACCCTATTCTCTTAACTACACATTTTTTTAATCTTATATTATATATTTAACACTCAAAATAGTCTCAAATGAAAAGTTGTTAGCTACAAAGTTTGTTGACGATGTTGACTTTGTCTCCATTCGACATTGTTAATTATGACAAATCTAATACGAGAACTTATATTAAATATTTTGACTTGTAAACAATCTCAAATTTAAAATTTATCAGCAACAAAGTTTCAGATCAATTTAAACTCTACAATTTTGATATAAAGTTAAAATACCCTGTTCGGCAGGCTGTTTCTACGGCTTATAAGCCGGCTGTGGCTGTTTTGTTGTGAGAGAAAAATACTGTACCACGGCTGATAAGCCGTGCTGATAAGCTCAGCCGAACAGGGTGAATCTTAACCCGATCTCATATGAAAATGTTATGATTTTTTTGTGTAAAACAAATATCACTGCCGGTTCGGCAGTTATAGTACACGGCCTATCATTGCCGGTTAAAGTCACGAACCGACATTGATAGTCCACCTATCACTGCTGGTTAAAGCCACGAACTGACAGTGATTCTCTATCACTGCAGGTTCTAAAACAACCGACAATGATAGTCCGACAGTGTGATCGCTAGTTCTATAGTATCTTTTAGGTCTTCAACATTACTGTCTGGCTCATTTTCATCCTAGAATTACTAATTGACCCTTTCATTACTCAAACTTTGTTTTTTAAGCGTAATATTATCCATGAACTATCAAAAATAGTTGTTTCATTCTTTAACTTTTTGTTTTCAGCTGAGTCTTGTCCCTCGTATTATGTGGCATGCCATGCTATCTTTCCCCGTCAACATCATCATCACCCAAGTTGGTGCATCATACATTCCACTGCATGAACAATGCAACCGTTGTTCTTCGAGGCATTAGCACTAGCTCCAAGTTCATTAACTTATCACTGAGACTTCGTTGCCACAGAGAGTCATTAATTAGGTCAAGTGGGTAGTTGCTGATTTCGGTCATCCATGCTGTGAGATGCAATATCAGGTTACAATCCAAGTTAGGCACCCTATAGAAACCAAACGCAATTAAACTCGTGATCGAGACTTCTCTCCTCAAAATCTGCATCAACTGATGATGATAATAATTACACATCACTGCCAGTTGTTTTTAAAATTGGTGATGATAGACTTGTCACTCACATCAGTCTTAGTGGGAGTTTCAAATGAGTTTTATTTGTATTAAATAGATTGTCACGTATGTATTTTTTATGACATGATAGTGTAATTAAAAAGAGAAAGAAGAAATAAGTCTCTTGGCACGATTACCAACTCTCTGAGTCATAAAATTTAATGCCTTTGAAATTATAGAATGAAACTTTACATTAAGAGTCGGTGTTTCATCTAAGTTTCATTTTATTCTACATGACATAGCAGTTTTGAAAACAACCTCACGAAACTCTATGCTGAGACTAGACTCGTAAATGCGCAACAATACCTGTGATGACGGTCTGTTTTGTACTCCACTGAGACTGACATTAAGTAGTAGTGCTTAATGAGTTGACCGCATGGTATATACAGAAAATACAGAAGCTTTTGTCCTATAAATATGCTGTCACTTGTCTCTAATGTTCCTCACTTCCATCCAGACGTTCTCATTCCTCTCGAGTCGATCGGAGTCAGGAGATGGGCGTGTCTCGAGGTGAAAAGCTTGGTACTATTGTTTGTGTTCTGGCACATGTATCGTTATTGTTGCTCGTGCTAGCGCCGTGTGTGTGCAAGGCGACTGGTGACTACGGCGGCGGCCTCTCCGACGACCACTACAGCGAGTCCTGACATTTCTTCTGCAAAGAGCAGTAATAACCTCCTTCGGGAACGAGTATTTCGTTCTCTGCTTCTCATACTATTGCTGTCGACTCGTATTACCGACCGATGATAATAATTACGCATCACTGCCAGTTATTTTTAAAATTGGCGATGGTAGACTTGTTACTAAGATCAGTCTCAGTGGGAGTTTCAAATGAGTTTTATTTGTATTAAATAGATTGTCACGTAAGTATTTTTGATAACATAATAGTGTAATTAAGAAGAGAGAAGAAATAAGTCTCTTGGCACGATTGCCAACTCTCTATGAGTCATGAAATTTAATGCCTTTGAAATTATAGAATGAAACTTTGCATTAAGAGCTAGTGGTTCATCTAATTTTCATTTTATTCTATATGACATGCCAGTTTTGGAAACAACATCAGAAAACTCTCTGCTGACACTGGCCTTATAAATGGGCAACAATACCCGTGATGACTGTCTGTTTTGTACTCCACTGAGACTGGCATTAAGTAGTAGTGCTTAATGAGTTGACCGCATGGTATATACAGAAAATACAGAAGCTTTTGTCCTATAAATATGCTGTCACTTGTCTCTAATGTTCCTCACTTCCATCCAGACGTTCTCATTCCTCTCGAGTTGATCGGAGTCAGGAGATGGCCGTGTCTCGTGGTGAAAAGCTTGGTACTATTGTTTGTGTTCTGGCACATGTATCGTTATTGTTGCTCGTGCTAGCGCCGTGTGTGTGCAAGGCGACTGGTGACTACGGCGGCGGCCTCTCCGACGACCACTACAGCGAGTCCTGACATTTCTTCTGCAAAGAGCAGTAATAACCTCCTTCGGGAACGAGTATTTCGTTCTCTGCTTCTCATACTATTGCTGTCGACTCGTATTACCGACCGATGATAATAATTACGCATCACTGCCAGTTATTTTTAAAATTGGCGATGGTAGACTTGTTACTAAGATCAGTCTCAGTGGGAGTTTCAAATGAGTTTTATTTGTATTAAATAGATTGTCACGTAAGTATTTTTGATAACATAATAGTGTAATTAAGAAGAGAGAAGAAATAAGTCTCTTGGCACGATTGCCAACTCTCTATGAGTCATGAAATTTAATGCCTTTGAAATTATAGAATGAAACTTTGCATTAAGAGCTAGTGGTTCATCTAATTTTCATTTTATTCTATATGACATGCCAGTTTTGGAAACAACATCAGAAAACTCTCTGCTGACACTGGCCTTATAAATGGGCAACAATACCCGTGATGACTGTCTGTTTTGTACTCCACTGAGACTGGCATTAAGTAGTAGTGCTTAATGAGTTGACCGCATGGTATATACAGAAAATACAGAAGCTTTTGTCCTATAAATATGCTATCACTTGTCTCTAATGTTCCTCACTTCCATCCAGACGTTCTCATTCCTCTCGAGTCGATCGGAGTCAGGAGATGGCCGTGTCTCGTGGTGAAAAGCTTGGTACTATTGTTTGTGTTCTGGCACATGTATCGTTATTGTTGGTCGTGCTAGCGCCGTGTGTGTGCAAGGCGACAGATGACTACGGCGGCGGCCTCTCCGACGACCACTACAGCGAGTCCTGCCCGGAGCTGGAGATCATCACCAAGAAGTCCCTGGCGCCGATCTTCGCCGTGGACATCACCTCGCCGGCCGCCCTCCTCCGCCTGCTCTTCCACGACTGCCAAGTCCATGTACGTACGTACGTACGAGAAGTGATGCGCGCCTTCGTTGGGTGACTGATGGTATCGATCGTTGGTGTGCGCGCGGCTGCAGGGATGTGACGGCTCCATATTGCTCAGCTCCGACGAGCGCCGGCACATAACCTCGGAGCTGGACTCACGCAAGAACCTCGGCATCCGGCACGTCAGCACGATCGGGCTTGTGAAGGCGGCCGTGGAAGCGGCCTGCCCCGGCCTCGTGTCCTGCGCCGACATCGTCGTCCTGGCAGCGAGGGAGGCCGTGGCGCACGCCGGCGGGCCGCGCATCCCCAGCGTGCCCCTTGGCCGGAGGGACGCGACCACTACCAGCACGCAGGCCGCCGATGCGCAGCTTCCGTCCTGTTTCCTCGGGATTGACGGCGCGCTCGACATCTTTACCCGCCACGGCATGACCGTCGAGGAGACAGTCGCCATTCTAGGTTTAATTTCGTACAGTGCAAAAAATCCATCCTATGGATATACACATACACCAACTTATACATTGATGTAAAATTTCTACAAAAGTTTGAACATTTCTTAATGTGTGTGATCGTGTGTTGTTCTTCTTGATGCAGGAAGCCACACGCTGGGGGGTGGCCACTGCATCAACATAGACACCGGCCGCGAGTGGCGTGACGAGGCATTCCAGGCCCTGCTGCATCTGCAGTGCCCCAAGATCGTGCCGCCACTGATCACAGAGGCCGTCATCGTTGTCCCCAGCGACCTGACGCCGACATGGTTCGACACCCACTACTACTGGGGCGCCGTCGCAGGTCGTGGGCTCTTCAACGTGGACGCCGAGGCTTCAACCGACGCGCGCACGGCAGGGTACGTTCGGCGGTTTGCTCACGACAGGGAGGGCTTCTTCGGGGTCTTTGTCTCGGCGTTCGTGAAGCTAGCTGGGTTTGGCGTGCTCACCGGTGAGGAGGGTGAGATCAGGAAGGAGTGTCACGTCGTCAACTACTGATCAACTACTATATATATATAGTTTGGTGGTCGAATGAAAGCTTTGGAATAATCTTGTGATTGTACTGTCATGGAGGGAATGGAATAACAAGTTGAAATAATCTTACTTCACCTTCACGAAGTACCCTGTAAATTATGTTTAAAATAAATGCTCCCTGTAAAATGAATCTCCTAGTTAAAGTTATAAAAACCTGCATCACAGCTAGTTCGAGATTCGGTGGCGGTGAGATTACAATCCATTATTTGTTTCTTGAAATTTGTAGTTAAGGGCTGGCTAGAAATCAATGTTGTTTTCAGTCGGTTTTCACTAATAGAATGGAGTTGCTAGCGCCCGGACGTCCGATGCGGGCGCTTAGCGTCGGACGGTGCAAATTTCAGCTGAAACGTTAATACGCGAATAAAAAAAATCGTGCACCTCTTCCTCCCCATGGATCCAGCACAATCTTATCCTCTCCTCTGCTCTCGTTTTGCAAACACAACATTATTCTCTCCCCTGAGATTGGCAGTGGACGTTGCCTGTGGCGCGAAGGCGAAGGGACTCACCTTGCGACTCATGCCCATGCTAGAGCGCGGCGAAGGATCTGGCGGCCGGCGGATGGTTCGATGATGGTGGGACATGTGCGCTCAACGGCGGGCGCCATGGTGGCTTGGAGGATTCGCATGTCACAAGTGATCCGACTAAAAGTGTCTTTTGCAACACGGAGCAATGCAAGATGAAACATCAGAAGTTATCGTTTGCAACAACGAGAAGTTATCGTTTGCAACAACGAGTAATATATGATAACATCATCTGATCTCATGAGAACAATGGAGATGTTTCATGCAACATCCTATCGGAATCTCTTTTCCTGTAAGAGGGAGACTTTGCAATTCGGCTATTGAAAATCCGATAAAAACTCATGCAACAACAAAAAAGACTAATGCAACAAAGAAATATTACTTGTTGCAACATCAGAACAAAGGCTGCTACAATATCAAATTCATTCAGCTGCAAAGCGTTGCCTTCATGAAGTCAGCCAGCGAGGAAGAAGGATACTCCCATGTCAACACCAATTCCCACCTTAATATCTCAAAATCAACCAATGCAACATGATACAAAATCAAACAATGAAGCATCATAAATCCTATAGAGAGGGGCAAGCAAAAATCAAAATAGAAATCCTAGAAAAGTGAAAAAAATCCGCAACAAGAGAAACGAACAATTGAAACAAATGAAATAAATAGACCAATACCATTGTCACATCCATCTTGAGCGAAAGAGGCAGGTCACCCACAACGGTAGTGGTTGGGCAAGGGGCCTGGGCAGCGGCGGTGAAGCAGTAGAGGAAGAGCAGCGGTAGGCGGGATGCGAGGGGGGGGGAGGTGGCTAAGCAGGGGCATGGGCGACGTTGAGTAGGGAGGATTGTGTCCCTGATGCTAGCGAGCTCGCTCCGAGGAGGGACGACCGCAGGTGACGACCAGGCTGCACGGTGTGTGGGGGGCAGCCGCGAGAGCCGCCGTGGTTAGCGATGAGGCAGCACGGTGTGGGGAGGGAGCTGTGAGGGGCAAGCACCACCGCCGATGAGGCTTCTACGAGCGCCGCCGTGGAGAGAGAGGGCCACCGCGGAGGAAGAGAGAGGGGGTGAACGGAATGAGTGGTGTAGGGAGCAAGAGGATAGACACGTGGGTGGCAAGGCAGGGTTTTTTGGGGGATGTGTGGGCGTGGGCGGTGGGCATGCGGGAGCATCCGTCAATTTGTGCTCGCGTCGGACGTAAGACGCGTAGCATTACCGCTAATAAAAACACGACCATAAATCAATAGGGAAGTACATTGGCCAATAGGCAGTCGGGGAGTCTACAAATGGAAAACGGTTAATGTGTTTATGACGGTTACAAATTCGTTGGTCAGTGTTTGTATTGAATAGCCAACGGTACAAAGTATTCCCAATTGTTAGATGTTGACCAGCCAGGCACTACACTAGAAGGCCGACCGGGAAAATTAATTCCCAATGGTCCTAGTGAAACACATGGCAAGCTGTCGTTACTAGATGAATGCCCCGCATGTTGCTGCGGAAATTTGAAGACATAAATTTCAGATAAGCAAATAATAAATTAGTTGGATATTTAATCAGGATACTGTAGTATGAGAATAATATTTGGGATCTCACGGAAAAGTATGAGAGAATAACTCCATTTAAGTTTTTGCTTATCTGAAATTCATGTCTTCGAATTCCCACGGTTCCATCTTCACATATTAGGGCAGTCCCAATAAAAGAAACTAGTAGTTTCTATAACATAGGATACCGCACAAAAAAAGTACTGCTTTTCCAACCCATAGTTTCTATGAGTAATAATTATTTTCTCTTTCTCCTCCCAACTCTATCTTCTTCCTCCAATGGGAGTGCGACACGAGCTCCCTAGAAACTGGTGGTTTCTCCCCAATGATGATTTCATGGTTTCTTGGTGCATTGGGTCAAGAGTAGACCTAATTTCTTCATGAAGAAACCATTTCTATGATTTTTGCTCTCTTTCTTCATTAATTACGTTGCCATGTCAGCATTTTACCTACGTGGCAAGTCATTTAATGAGGATAAAAACCATCATCAATGCACCATTAGGACTGCCCTTACAATTCGTGTCCTGATAAATATAGGAGCACGTAGTGGTGAGATGGGGAGTGCAAAAGGCAGGAGAAGTGCAAGTGACGTGCAGGGGGCTAATAAGTGACAGATAGGTGGAAAGCTGGAAGCCAGGCCCTCTGGATGACGTGATTGCTACTAATCACCATCAAACGGCTAGGATAATCACCAGCAATGGTTGGGATTAAAAGGATGATGTGGCACTCTCTTGTATATGATAAATGGGGTAGTGGGGTTTATCTTTATAAGATAGATTCCCAACGGTTAGACAATTCCCAACCATGAAGTAAAGACACTTGGCTATTGGGTGAACTATTGCCAACTATTTTTGGTTGACCATTGGTCTATGTATCAACTATCAAATGGCCACTATGCATTCCGGGCCCACCAACAATTAGGAGAATGACTCGCTAATGGTGTACCGTCAGCAGTTTAATTACCGATGGCCTTTGAGCTTTGATTTAGCGACCAGCCATCAGCAAAAAGGTTGAATCTCCGACCAAAAGTGCCGATATGCTCGGCTATTGTGTTTGTCGACTGTGCAAGACAATGCCCGATGGTTTAAAAACTGTTGGCTATTCTTACGATTCTAGGACAAAAAAATGCTTTATAAATTACAAGGAAAAGGTCCATTTGACCTACATTGTTCGTTCAATTTTCTTCTTCAAAGTATAAAACCAAATATCTCACACCCTAAACTATCTAATACCGGACAAATCACACCCTTACATATGGTTTTGTAGCATATGCTTAGCCATCCTATGTGGCTTCATGTCGCGCCCTAGAAGAAAAATTGAACTACATCAACAGTTCAGAGGTCAAATAGGCCTTATAAAAATATTATAGAAATATATATTTTTTCAAAGTTAACCACAGATTCTTTGGGCAAGTCATGCAGTTAAACTTCTAAAATATTATTTGATCTTAGAAATTGCAAACAAAATTTTATTTGCTTTAGTTTGAAAAAAATATGAAACCAAATTCTTTTCCTTCCAAAAATTGCACTTATCTTTTGGCGCCTTGGAGTTATTTGAATTTTTATGGTCTCTTTTTGTGTTTATTTGCTAGTAGATGCGATAATTATCTATCATAACTCGTCAAAGTTGGCAACCAGACCAATGTAGAAAGACATATGACTTAAAAAACAACATAAGTGGTCACTCGATCACTTTTTTTTAGAATTACACGGTACAATGCACTTGATCCCCACAAATATAATATGATGCCATTTGAAAAGCACATCGAAATTTTAGCCACTACTTGATGCGCCTAGCTCTTAATCAAGTGACACTTTGTGTTCATTTCATCGAAATCACTTGGTCTTTTACGTAGTCTAGGTTATCAACGTAGATTAATCATTAATTATAATATATAAACAAGAGATCTACTAGCGAATAAACATAAAAATAAAACCATAAAAGAATTGAAATAACTCCAATCTACATAAGATGTGAATTTAGGGAAAAAAATCTAAGCCAGTTTCATATTTTTCCAACGTAAACTTAATTTTCTATGTATTTTCTAAGAATCTAAGATCAAACCAAAATTTAGAATTCTAAGTTTCACAAGCTTTCTAGAAAAAAAGTATTTTTTTTGAGAAAAAAGTATATGGATAACTTTACCCCTGGAAAATTCATTTCCTCAATGTTGATGTGGTACCGCATCCACATAAGATGTGATGTGGTGCCACGTAGACTGAAAGCACTGTCAAAATCTACCTAGGAGTGTGATTTGTGTTTCGTTGAGGAAATCAAACGAAGTCTGTAGTTGGTCAAATGGACCTTTTTCGAACTACAATTAGTGCTTTATTTTGATCGTCTTTGTATGTGATGCTATTATGGGCTGGCTTCTGGTCCATTTCTTTTTCAGTTAGCCCATCCCATCGGTCTTTCCTTGCGGCGGCCAGCTTGGCAGTGCTGCGGAGTCGACTGAGGGGCGTGGACTAGCGGTCGAGCCGGGAATGAGTTCGCTGCTGCGTATCCAGTGCAAGTAGCCCCTGAAAACCAACGGGGCTACGTTTAATTTTTTTTAATGAAAGAAAAATTATATTATATGATAGTCAAGTACATCAATATGCTACAAACACTCTAAATTACAAAGTAGTACCTACACTGTGAATACATAACTTAAAACATAACCTATTACGTTTAATTGAGTCTGGATACTTGCACGCTAGGAAAACAGGTAGGGTCTCTCGATCTTCATTCTCTCCTCGTTCTTCATTTTCTTTCTATAATAACAATTTACATTTAATTTTTATTTTTGTGAGTATCCAGGCTGAGCGTGCGTGGCCGAGGCTGGTCCGGCGCAGCACTAGGCGGCCCCTCCTGCAGCCGGCTGAAAGGCCCTAAATAGCTAAAGGGGGTGAATAGCCTAATAAAAATTCTACAAAAATACTAGAGCAATGTGTTAGACAATAAGATGGCGATAATGCAGTTTTGCTCTAGCTCTATACCAAAGACAAGCTACCACAAACTATTTACTATGATCTCTATGTCAATATCACACAATCAAGAGAGCTATGTCACTAATGCTACTACAACTAGTGAGCTAGCAAGAAAAATAGTTACAACGAATTACATCTAAACTACTCGACTAGCAAGATAAGCAAGCACTACCACAAGATAAATATATCAATGAAAGTAATGTAAGTGATACAGATGTATACCGAACCGGGCAAGTGTCCAATGAGAATACCAAGAGACAAATTGATACAAGATTTATCCCCGAGCTGCTTGCTAGCAACTTTCGTCCTCGTTGTGGCGATACTCACTTGGTGGCTCACGCACTAATAGGCATCACACACCTAGCCCTACATAAGGGTGCCGTAAGAATCAACCACAAGAGAGAATCTACAAGCCACGAGCAATTTACTAGAGTTGCCTTTCGTGATCTCCCGCGGGAAATAGGCATAAGAACCTCTCACAATCACCACGATCGGAGCCAGAGACCAGCACCACCCTCCGCTCAACAATCTCGCTGCTCCAAGCCGTCTAGGTGGCGGTAACCACCAAGAGTAACAAGAAAATTCACAGCAAATGCAACCACAAGTGCCACTAGATGTGCCAACGTGACGCAAATGCACTTTTGATGCTCTCCCAACTCATTAGATGATGAACAATCAAAGGGAGAGGAGTGGGAGTGGAGTATCTTAGCTCTAGGGGATGTGCAATACTTCAAAGTGTCAAGAGAGACACCCCAAGCTGGCCAACTAGCATATATAGGCGCCCCTCTCATGAACTAGTCGTTAGGCTGAGAAACCGTGCATCAAACCACTTTGCGTGACCGGCAGTCCAACCGATGGTTTGACTCATGGATGCCGACCACATGCCCGCGCCTTTGAATACCGACCGTCGAGCTCCAACGGCTACTCCCAACGGCTCTCTGCCGCGCGCTCACATGAAGCATGGGACGGGATGAGTGGGACTACTTCGCGCCGTAGTCCGAACCAATCTAGAGAGGTTCTAGAGCATCGATTTCAGTCGGACTGTAGTCCGACCGGACCCTGTCGGACCAGTTGGAGTCCGACTCTCACATCGCAACTGCCACACGTCAACGTTTCGCTCGCACACTCCTAGGGGTCGGTCGGACCACTGAACAGTGTTTCAGTGCAGTTCGACTGTGCCCCCCTAACTGGTCCGACCACACAGTCAGCTCTCAGCGCACAGCTCCAACGAGTCGGACTGGTCCGACCTGATGGGTCCGACTCCTTCGAAGCGATCTGACCCAAACTGCTTGCTCTCTATCTATCTATGCAATTAGGGTAGGGTGTCGGACTAGTCTGACCCAGTGTCACAGCTGGTCCGACCACCCTGTCTTCAGTCTTTTCAAGCGCGAGCTCCAACCCTTGGTCTCATGTTGCAACACCAAAGCGTCCCAAACACTTATGCACATGTGTTAGTATTTTTAAAGCATTTTTCAAGGGTATGTTAGCTCACTAGGTTCGAAATGCACATGCAACAAGTTAGATCACCTAGTGGCACTTGATAACCGCGTCAACTATGAATTCTTCCATCTTTATAGTACGACTATCTATCCTAAATCCGATCAAGCACTCCACCAAAACAAAATAGCCCTAGCTCATATACCTTTGTCTTGAGCCTATTTTATTTTTCTCTTTCTTCTTTTCCAAGTTGGAGCACTTGATCACAATCTTTTGACCATCTCCATCACATGAGTGCCATCTAGCTCCTTCTTGGACTTGGATCAACCTATCTCATCCACATACTTAGAGCATAGGGTTAGTCCAATAGGTTTCATCAATTACCTAAAAACAAACTATGGCTTTCACCAGCTCGGTGCGGCCAGCACCTCAAGCAACGACAGTTAGCTCAGTGCGTCACCAGACGGCCTCTTCCCCAGGCAGCCCGACGCTATCGGCACCTCCTGCAGCCAGCCATGCGAGGCTCCGGTTGGCCCCTCCCACGGCCCACAGGTGGAGGCAAGGCGGGTCCAGTCTAAGCAGGGCGCTGTCGCTTCCGACCAAGATGGGGTCGGCTCATGTATGCAAATTTATGTGTTAACCTATCTCATGTATCCAAATTTATGTGTGAACCTATGGTGACTTGTAATGCATTTGTGCAAATTTTTATGCAGTTGATAAGCTAATTCTAATGCACTATATTTGTGTATCTAATTATGTGTCTTATTATGTACTGTTATGTGAGACCTTATTTGCGCAATATTACTCCAAATCTAAAAAGACAAACTAAACTTTGTACTTTATTTTTTTGCTAGGGGTAAAATGGTCTTTTTGTCCTTGACTTAACACTCTTAAGTGTCAGAAATGGATGGAAGGCCATAAGGGTAAGGGAATGTCGTTTAAAAAAAAGGATTATAGAAGGAAGATGCATTATTTTGAGGGCTATAAATATCACTACGATATATGTTGAGAATGCACTTATTTGATATTGTAGTTGTTAATATATAGTTATAGAAATGTGATGGAAATTAGAGAAATTTGATCTAGAATAAAACCAAAGTATGACTTATAATTTCGAATGGAGGGGGTACGCAGTATTGTTTTTTACAATACAATGTATAAATTGTAAATACTATATGAACATGTGGGCCTAATTTCAACACCGTTCACCTCTAAGGATAACACACACGGTAATGGGCTAATGGCCCTTCTAAAAACGTACGTAACTCAGCCTCTTTCCACCCAACACAGAACTACACGGCACACTTTGCTTGATTCATCTGAACTGAACCCAATATTAGGCTGTCCGCACTGCGGAACTGTAAGCCATCCTCCAGTAACGTTTAGAGGAAGAAAATGCCACAGTGCCATACTGTAAGTGACACGCTATCTTAGCGTACGACGCTTCTTCCTCTATTCCTGGCGCAGAGAAAAGTGAGTACGCTATCCTGACACGGTCTCACCTTGCTCTTCCTGCACGCTCGTGTTACCGAGGGATGAGGGGAAAAGGTGGAGAGAGAGTGCATGTAGGATGGACCCCACTATTTCAACTAACTGAAAAAATGTTATAACTCACAAACCAAAAAACTAGAATAAATTCCGATTACATCATTGAATTCGTTTCAATAAATTCTTCAAAACAAGATCTCACATGGATATATTTAGATAAAATTTATTTACGGACATGTGAGCCCCATTGTGGATAGAAGATGGTATAGAGTATGGATGAGTGTGGGGGAAATTGATAAAGAGGATGGAATCTCGATGATGAGGACGGAATATTCCTTTTAGAGAGAAAATTGCTATTATAGGACACGAAACAATGGGCTTCGCTATTATAGGACTCCAAACGTTGATTTCGCTAAAATGACCTTTGAAGCGTTGCCACTTTGTTTTACATGACATTTGGCCTCTTTAATCACTTTTCTCAACTCAAATACATGTATTTTGCCATAATGTGACCGTATTACCCTTCTGCTTGATTCACATAAGAGATCGACGTTTTGTTTCCTTCCATCCGATCGACTGAAGACCGACTGTTTCTTTCCCGCCGCCTAAACCCACCGCCCGACATGGAGGAGCCCCATCCCGGCGATCACCCGACGGCGGCCGGAGAACCCACGACGGCAGCCGGCGATCCCCCTACGGTGGTTGGCGATCCCCCGACGGCGGCTTCCCTTGGCCAGGACGCGCAGGCTAGCCAAGCCCACACACCGGTGGACCTAGGGCTAGCCACGGCGGCCGCCCAACGCACGACGACGGCTGGCCAAGGGCTGGACATGGCCGCCCTAGGCATGGCCGCGGCCCCCGAAGTCCAGGCTGCCCTAGGTCTGGACGCCGGCTGCCCAACGCACGACGCAACAGAAGGTCTGGATGCGCCGGCAGAAGCCCCCATGTCCAGTGCTCTAGCCCTAGCGAGATCGTTGCTGCCCACGGTTCCATATCCGGTAGTAGAGTACAATCTTCCGGTTCTTGATGCGCAGAGGTAATGGCTATAATGATTTCTGTTATTTTTACCAGTACTGTAGTGGACATAATGTTCAAGTTTCATCGAATCTTCCAGTTCTTGATGTGCAAAGGTAATGGCCATAATGATTTCTGTTATTTTTACCAGTACTATAGAATACATGTTAATTGAGTGTTAATGTGGAATTAACCTTGAAATAACCTTTCAGTTTCAGAACATGAAACTGCTGATGAGTGAAAAATAATAGAAATCATTTTTTTTCAGAACATGAAACTGATGGCAATAATAGATCTGGATCATTTTTCCAGTACCTTGATCCTGACACATCAAAATGTAGAATACATGTTAATTGAGTTTAGCTTTTAGTCATGGACTGAAAATCTTGGTTGCATCATTTGTGTGTTGATAAAGCTAACATGACGTCCTTCGAAAGAAACTGAACCTCCCTGTTTTGAAAGAAACTGAATCTTGTCGTTTCTTGATATTTTCAGCAAATGAGTGAAAGTTTAAGTTGTAGAACAGTCAGTCCAGTGTGCACCTTTGAAAGAAACTGAACCTCCCTGTTTCAAGTCAGGCCTTTTTGGTTCTGTTGCCAAATTGCTTGTTACCTCCTGCCTCTATTTGTTTTTTCAAAACATGGTGAATGTCCATGCTCTGCAATGGCATCTTAATTCCTAGAATGCAATGTTTATGTTTCTCGTAGTAAAAATTGATTTCACGTGTTTGTAGGTCCCAAGTTCATGTGGAAAATATGGAAAGAGTAGATTGGGATAGCATACACATAGTGGAGACACACGATGACGAAGGTCGTATTGCACTTATGAGTGAGTCGCAGATTTGTGAGTTTTTAGGCATGACAGAGGAGGACACAACAAATAACCGTGCACAGGGCTTTGATTGCCAAATGGATGAACAGGGGCATGATAATGAGCATGGGCAAAATACAGATGGTGCTGCCATTCCCACTAGTGATGCCATACCAGATGAGATGGTCATTTCATATGATAAAAACAACCCATCCATGGAGATAGGAACAGTGTACCCAACAATGGAGGAGTTCAAGCTGGCAGTGCGGCAATTTGCCATCAATAAGGAATTCGATTTAGGAGTAGAAAAGTCATGTAAGACGAGATATAGGGCTTTTTGCAAGTCCGGTGATGAAGATTGCCCTTGCCCTTGAAGGATAAATGGCACTAAACAAAAAGGCCAAGCCACTGTGGAGGTGAATAAATTTTTTTATTTCATTAATTCAACTTGTTATGTACATTAATATCAACATGTAGCTAGCTGTTTGCCTTCTGCAGCCGCTGCACCTACTGCAGTAGTGCAGCTAGCTCATTGATTATGGTCTTCTAAGATGAACTTATTTATGCTATAAGTAATGAAATTAATTATTAATGGCCATGCGGATTTGTACGTGCAAGTAGGGCCGGCCGGCCGGCCGCCGGTCCCGGTTTTGGTTTACTGGACGGACAGCCCCAACCATAAGTCCATAACAGACACCACTAGGAGAAAGAAAACAGCAGATATGTTAAAAGCAACGCAAGTGCACGAGTACTTTGTGGATAAAGGAACCCGTCTGTATATTCCAGAAGAGCCAAAGCTTCTTCCGTCTTCTGTTCTTCGCCACCTACTACCGTTCGTTCCAACAAGTTGCACGCATGCATGGCATCATTTGCCTAGTTAATTCACGGCGCATTCTGACTTTTTTTTATTAATAAAAGGCCAACATCCCCGCCGAATTCTGATGTGAGCCGCGAGCGGCGGAGTCCACCCAACAGCCATACCGTACCGGACTCGCAGAATATTCACAAGGCAAAAGCAGGGCAGCCTTCTTCTCTCATTTGTTCCTCCTCCGTATTTAATTCAGCCGTATAGTGTATATAATAAATAGATAATAAATTTCCATGGCCAGGCGGCGGCCAGCCAGCCATGCCCCGGCCACAGCCAGCCATGGCCAGGCGGCGGCCAGCCAGTCCACGGCCAGCCATGCCCGGGTGGCGGCCGGCCAGCCAGCCAAGGCCACGGCCAGCAGCCCCATCCCACGTCAGTTCAAGCCCTGAGGGCAATACGGTCATATCATGGTAAAATACATGTATTTGAGTTGAGAAAAGTGCTTAAAGAGGCCAAATGTCATGTAAAACAAAGTGACAACGCTTCAAAGGTCGTTTTAGCGAAATCAACGTTTGGAGTCCTATAATAGCGAAGCCCATTGTTTCGCGTCCTATAATAGCAATTTTCTCCCTTTTAGAGGATGAATTTAGAGTACTACGAGTGCGGATAGCCTTAGGCCCCCATCCAGGTGGATCCTAAAGCCCAAAATAATTTCCAAGTCGTCTTGTTTGACATAGTTGTAAATGACTCCGCCTCTTTGCTATATAGTGCGTGGACAAGCTAGAGCTGGCGAAGTAAAAAAAATTAAGACTTCACTCGCCTCCCAGTTCATTTTGAGTAGTGACATGAATACAACTACTCGCTATAGTGCATGGAAAAGACGGATTTAAAGTCGTTCGGAGCTCTACAAAACATGCCTTTATTTAACTCACCACAAGCAAAACAAGAACCACCACACTCAGAATCTCCTCACCACCACCTCGGTTCCCCTCCTCTCTTCCTGCCGTCAACATCACCCCGATGGCCTAAGGAGTGGGAACCTACCCCTTCACGGTTTTAGCTTTTTTTTTTCATTGGTCCTTAGTTTAATTAAGGGTTTGGTTTCATGGCAGCAGTGATGAAGTAAGTGGCGGACCCAGCCTGAAAAATAGAGGTAGGGCGAACTTAAACTACAAAACTTTGACTAAAATTGACAACATATATATCAGACTACTCAAAACCCCCTATATTTCTTTCGTTCTTTTACCCTCTCTTTCTCTTGCGCATATACTAATATACACTCTAATTTAGTCAACCTTTTTTTAAATAAACTACAATCTCTTACCGTCTACATCGCTATACAGGTAGGCTGCAATCCCGGAATTCAGTTTTCCTGTGAATGATTACAATCTGAACACCACTCAATTCACGCTCCAATCTGAACAACTTTTTTTACTCACAATCAATTCAACAAGCACCTAGAGAGCACCATCACCAACCAAGTACGTGGGAGATTGGGAGAGATGAAAGATGACGCACCTTTTCTAGAAGGACCACACACCGACACACGGGCAAAAGGATGGGGGCTCCAGGGCGCGGGGTGTTGGGAAGCGAGAGCGAGGCTCTGAGTCTCCGAGAGAGAGAGGGCTTCTGCTTGGTGCTTGCTGCAGTCCGTGACTGCTTCTAATTGCGCTCTGGCCTCCCCAAATGTGAAACAAAGGCCCATGTAATGTAATAGGCGAACAGCCCAAAACGCCAGAAGCCCACCCCGTCCGTTTACCGCTGCGGTCGCTGCCGCTCTCGTCTTCAACCTCTCAACTCGTCGAGCGGTCACTTGAGCGTCAGTGATCTGAAAGTCCGAGGGGCAGGGACGCCGCCGGGGTGTCAGGTCTGGCCGGAGGGGAGGTAGGGCGGCTGGCCGACCTCGCCCTATAGGTCGGTCTGCCTGTGGATGAAGTGGTGGCGATGGTGCATTAGAATAAGGTCCCTTCAGCTTCTTTGTACCTCGACGTCCGATTTGGCATCCAAGAAGGGCTAGTGAAAGTATGGTTTACATCTGATGGCTTTTTTTTTTTTTGTAGTTGGTGTGTTTATTAAGGGAAGTAGTTGATTGACTTTGATGTGGTGATTTCATCTTCTCGAAATGTTCTATGAGAAGGTCCGTTTCTCCAACGCCCTTTCCTAATGATGAAGGATTGTAAGCCCGTGTTCCATAAAAATCTCTTCAACTATTTTTTTCTTTCCATGGGTACCTGATTACGCTACTATCGAAACCCTGCATTCACAAGGGTGTTTACAAGTGTACCTTTTCCTTACTATCAATTCATATTGAATCTTAAACTCCATTATGCGGTTGACGACGGAAGGAAGAAGATGATCTGGTGGTTTTTTTATACTTTCTTTTTTCAATTTTGTTTTATGTCAAGTGATGTATTTTTTGTACTATCAATTGTTTTTTCTCGATGAATATCATACATGAGACACTTTTTGAGTGTCTTTATTAAAAAAAACATTCACAGTGAAAGAACCAATGTCTTTGGATTCCAACTCTAAAATTCTTTAGTGTCAATACTCTCACAGCATTTGCTGGAGCACTTCCACGCCTTGCTCTGATCACGGGCGCACCACGATTGGTGTTCACCTGTTCAGTCTCCGTCTTTCCTTTGGCACGCCACACGTGAATATGTTCCACGGTAGGTGACGAGTCGTTTCGCAGTTCCCGGCACAGACTGAAATGTGACGATAGAATTGGAGAATTATTGTCCTATATGGGGGGCTATGTATGTCGAAAGAATCCAATCCGGACCACGGGACCAGTGTGTGTGTGTGATCCGCGAGTTTCGTCTGAGGGAAACGCAATGCACGCAGAACATGTGCATAGTCCAACGGATGAAATTCACAGTTCAGGCGCACCATTCTGCCATCTTGTTCATGCACGCGCGCCTTTCTACTTGTAAAGTTCATCGATCATTTACGGGATCTGCAAATTCCAAAATTCAATCAGTGATTAGGTTCGTTCAATGTGACACCTCATTCTCAGGATATATGATGCAGAGTGGTGTTCTATTTTGTTCTGGTTTCTACTAAAATGAGGTAGGCATAAATAAATACTGCTTGGAAGAGAAGTTTTTACTCTGCACATCGAATTTCATCTGGAAGACAAAAATACTACAATTCTGTACATCCAATTTCATCTGGAAGGCAAAAATAACATAGTTCTACAATGTACCTGAAAAAACTTCAGGCCCCACTCTCACGTATATCATATCATTCTCTAGTTTTCTACTACATGGCTAACTAATAGCCTTAACAAATCCTTGACAAAACCCAGCCCTCTAAAAAAAGAATTCCATGGCAGGAAAAGGAAAAAAAACAAGGCCCATCCACAATTTCTACAGCCAACAATCCTACCAGGGTAGCTATTTTACAGCAACCCTCTCTAATTACCTTGGCCAATATACGTATCACATGCTTGTTGACAATGAACTATTTTACAGAAACAAGCATGCATGAACCATGCTGACTGCCCACAGGGCAGGCCGATGGTTCGTCAGATGTCTCCATTGAGCAGCGGCTCGTGCGTCTTGTTCACAATGAACAGCGACTCGTAGACGAAGCCAGCCAGGGGCCCACCGAGCAGCGGGCCGATCCAGTAGACCCAGTGGTTTGTCCAGACCCCGGTGGCCAGGGCCGGCCCAAAGGACCGCGCCGGGTTCATGGACGCGCCAGTGAAGTTGCCGCCGGCGAGGCTGTTGGCGCCCACGATGAGGCCCGTGAGCAGCGGGCCGATGGTGCGGACCTGGCTCCGCGGGTCCAGGATCATGGCGTAGGTGACGAACAGCAGGGAGAAGGTGAGGATCACCTCCATCACCAGGCCCTGCATCGGGCTGATGCCAGCGCCCAGGGCGTGCACTGGGGTCACCTGCATTTTCACATTTTGGTCAGCACTGCAAGCCTGCTGATGCTGCTCGACTAGTACTAGTAGTCGTTTTCAGCAGCTTCCATTCTTAATTCATGATGGAAAAAGGGACATTAAAGAAATATTGGTGAGTTTTCAGCAGCTTCCATTCTTAATTCATGATGGAAAAAGTGTCGTTAAACAAATATTGGTGAGTTCACTGCCGTCATAGCAGATAAGTATGATTTAGTCCATCTCTTGGCTTTACTCGACCATGTGATATACTAACTCTTCTAAATCAGAAAGGCCACGTTTGATTGGTAACTTCACGAGCAACTGTTATGCAAACCAAAACTTACAGCGCCAAATCTGAGTATCCTTTATGACTCCAAAAACGCAGAAGCTCATGAACCAGATAGGTAGGTAAGGCAGAATGGTACATACCAACTTAGGAAACCACATCATCAGATAAAATTCATGGTCATATATACCAAGTATCCACAACCTTGGTGAAAAAATATTGTTAACACTGGAAATTTTTCTAAAATCTTGTATGAAATCTGAACCTCAACTGGACAAGGATTCATGAAAACTTTTTTTTTATAAGGACGCATTCATGAAAACTGTCAAGCTCACAATAAGATAAGACTGCATCCAATCTATTCTGATCTGCACATTCTGAACTAAACATATGCATATCCAAGTTTGTCAATTTAGTCTGTGTCCCCAAGGAAGCAGTCGACTTAAATCAATTACTCTCTCCGTTCCAAATTACTATGTATCTAATCAGACTGTATATCTAAGAGCATAGCATGTATCTGGAAAAGTCAAAACCATCTTATAATTTGGAATGGAGGGAGTATGAATTATGATGCTCCCCCTACACCTCATTTTGGAGCATTCTGATGGTCACTGCTTGTTTTTAGTTCATTTTTACTACTTTTACCAAACAATAAATGGTGATGGGAAAAAAATCTCAGTTTTTGTTATGTGATAAATATGTTTCCTTTGACTATTTATTACAAAGGTCAAAATAAGCAGAGCGAACTTTTATTTTTTGAGAATATTAGCGGTGTGAACTAATAATAACAAAATTAATAAAGGAACTAATTATCCATAAGCCCACTGAAGCCCAAGGGCCAGATCCACCATAGAGGCTCTCACAAGTTCGAGCCCAGCCCATCTGAGACAGACAAGCATGGCCGGCCAAAATCTGCCGAAACAATCGCCATCCGACAGCATATGTAGGATTCAAGGTCCACTAAGGAAACCGCAATCTCTGGTCCCCTTTCTTTCCCCACATCCTTTGGATCGCGTCGAATTCGTCAAGGATCGGCGCAGAGTAAAAGCAGGTAGTAGTACTCCTATCCTAGATGAGATCCATGGATCGGCGCGGGTAGAAGTGGACGTACGTACCATGCCGCCGCTGAGGTAGCGGAGGAGGATGCAGGCGAGGGAGGAGGCCAGCAGCTGCGCGGCGATGTAGAGCACCGCCCGGAGCTTGGTGATGTGGCCGCACACCATGAGCCCCACCGTCACGGCGGGGTTGAGGTGGCCGCCGGAGACGTGGAACCCGGCCGTGACCAGGACGCCGGCGGCCAGCGCGTTCGCGATAGCCACCGCCGCCAGCGTCGCCATCGGCATAGCCTCGCCGGGCTCCCCGCCGGCCCCTGCCCCGTGCAGAACCCCGCACGCACCGGAACAAATATTAGTTATTTATTAGGGGAAAAAAGGAACGTTTCTTTTCCTAATTCCTAGCCAGAGGAATTAAAAATAGAAGGAAATTGAAGACGAAGAGGTGGATGCACGGACAAGTACGTACCGGCGGCCATGGCGGCGGAGACGCCGGTGAAGACGAAGAGGAAGGTGAGTACGAGCTCGGCCAGCACGGCGCGCACGCAGCCGACGTCCGGCGTAGTGTCGTCGTGGTCGAACGAATCGACCAGCTTGTTCACGAGCTTCGCCATGAATGAATGAATTATTGCGAGGAGGAGCCTTGTCGCTCCTGTTCCTGGCGGGGAGGGGAAAGCGGGTGGTGGGGTAAAAGCGCCGGTTGTTCCTGTTCCTTGGAGGGAAAAGGACTCGGAAAAGCGCAGCGAGATATTTTGAACGACAGGAGGAGGAGGAGGAGGAGGAGGAGGGTGGGACATGGGCTCCGGCTGAGTGGCGCGCCTCGCCTGGTTTTATAGAAAAAATGAAGGCCAGCAGGCGTGGGCAAACTGGTCCAGTTTTTTCGTGGCTGTGGGGGTCGCCATCTCAGCCAAGAAAAGTTGCGGCGGCCTGCACTCTGCTGCAGCGAAAGTGTGCTGATGAGTGATGAGTGTGGTGTGGGCGGCTCAGCTTCTTATCTTCATTATTCATTGAGGGGTGACCGAATTGATTTGGACGGCAAAGTTTATTTAATCGGCTCAAGTTCACCAGTGTCATCTTTGTGGCTTTGTACGTCTTTCTGTTTCTCCAGTAATTTTGGAATGTGCTACTAGGTGCGTGCACGAATGCATTTGCGCGCTGTTAGTACTGTTGCGAAATTCGTCATCACTTCTTGCCCCCATTTCAAGTAGTTTCATCAATTATCAAGGGGGGAAAATGAATCTTCTGAGCCGAACTTTTACTTAATAATAAGAACCTATATAGAAGCATCACGATTCTAGTTCCACAACGATACGTGGCAGCTAAAAGCCGGAGTATTTTAAACCGGCACGTTTCAAATTTATTTATGTCAACAGTGAATGAATCCGGCCATACAAATGGCATGTTAGCAAATTTAGACACCACCGGTGCTAAACAAGATTGAAGGCCCCACACTACCGTAGGGATGAAAACGGTCGGAAACGATCGATAGAATGCCAATTACTTTTATTTTTATATTTTTTTCTCGAAAACGAAATCGATAGATATTGTCGGAAATGAATATGACACCGATATTCCGGTAATTTCGAAAATGATAGTAGTCGATCGAAAAATATATCGATAATGATCCGAATCCATAAGAACAATATCTAAAAAACGATAAACACGCCAAACTGTAGAACATGAGAAGAGCCATAAAACTCGACATATCTCACATGACAATAGTAATAAATAAAGCCACAATTGACAAGACCATAAGCAAAAACCACAGTTCACACCATATTTGGTCTGAAATAAACTAAAACCTAGATTTCGTTCGTGTTCGTGGTGACCAGCTAGAATTAAGATGCAGTACGTGATTGACTGATTGCCTTCTTGTTCTTATACAGATGAAATACTTGCCGTATAGTTCCTTTCAAAAAGATATTTGCTTTATATGCTTGCGTGTGCAAATGAAATGCTTAGATGTGGGCCAACTAGACCTAAAATACTTTGAATCGGTAACTACTAATGGTAAATTACCGGCTAAATACGGTAATCTTCGAAAACGGTCGGTAGAGGGCAAAATCGTTTTCACTTTTGTTTCCGATTAATTTTATCGTTTTTATTTTTATTTTTTTCGATTATGGCTATCATTTTTGTTTAGGCCTGAAAATCGGAAAGAATTCGAAAACGACCTCAAAAAATCGAAAATTATCATTTTCGTTTTCATCCCTAACACTACGCGCCATATGTCTTGTGTGCGCGGCTTGCCCACCTGAACATCACTCTCCGAATTCCGTAAACACCCTTCATTGCTTGGCGGCGACTCCTCTGGTCCTCTTGAACATTTTTCTCGGCTGCACCTGCACGGACGGCCTACCTGTCCACCTGCTGCTTGTACACGTCGGTCTCCCCGGGCACACTTCACAGTCCACGTCACTGTCCAGGACCTCTCTAGTCTCCAGTGTACTAGTCTCCAGAGAGAGAAAACAAAAATGAAACAAGTGCAGTGCTGACCTACTTATGTGCTTTAGTTTATTTATTATTATTATTATCTCGAGACCAAAAAGAATTGCACGCTAATATATGGTCGCTTTCGTTGCAGTAGAGTGTGATGCATTTCCAACTTGTTAGCTGTTGCCGGCCTGCGGCCGTCTGGTCGACAACGCTTTTATGTCACGTACCGGGTTAACCTACAGTGGAGCTGGATGACTATGGTGGCTCATGTCGGCATCGATCAGCTTCTATGTGAGCAAGTTGCTAACGCAAATTAAACGCGTGTGACTAAGGATTGAATTTATGCGTGGTGGAGCGCGAATGATCTGTAGATATTTTCCTACGTCTTGTGCCAAATTACACATCGCTGCATGAGTCTTTGCAGGCAGGAAGGCTCGATGCCAGTCCATAGATGGACAGTGTTTGGTTCGCGTACGGATATCCACCACAAAAGAATGTTATCAATAAATGTGGGATAAATCAGCACATAAAAATCTGCCGTATAAGCTTATCTATATTTTCTAATCTTTGTCATTAAGTAAATAAATTAAGAATTATTAGCATGTTATATTATTACTTAGAAATCATGATGGTAAGATTAATTTTGATAAGTTTTAATATGTTGATTAGTTCATGTTTTGTCTGCCAATTAGGACAGTAGTGGTGCTAATTAACATATTTTATTTTCAATGAGTGATTATCATGATAAAATTAGTGTAGTGCATCTTTATTATTCCCTCAGTTCCAATTTATAGTTGTCTTGGCTTTTATAGATACACAACTTTTATTATATATCTAGACATATCATATATGTAGGCGCAAGCGAAAGCTATGTACCTAGAAAAGCCAAAACGACCTATAATTTAGAACAAATGATGGTAGTGTCTAATTAGTTGTCGTTGTTTTTAAATGATAGATATAATTAGTCAAATATTTTCATCCCATCGACAATCATCCATCCAATCAAAAAGAAAAATGGCTCATTATATTCGTCCAACTAAACAGACAACCTGGATAAGCCCATTTCAAAGTCCATGGATGGCCATAGCCCATTATTCCACTTTGCACTTAAACTAAATGCACCCTAATAGATCCTATCTAATGCAACTTACAAAAGCAGATGTAACACCCTCGGTGTTACCGCGTCAAACAAGTCACTAAACATTTCATGAGCATCATGTGTATGT
Organism: Saccharum spontaneum; assembly: GCA_022457205.1. Taxonomy (NCBI): domain Eukaryota; kingdom Viridiplantae; phylum Streptophyta; class Magnoliopsida; order Poales; family Poaceae; genus Saccharum; species Saccharum spontaneum. Next base: position 22,183,387 of record CM039611.1, read on the forward strand.
ATTATTGCATGGGATCAATTGTGTAAATAAGGTCTTGCAACTTAAACAATCAATGAAAATGTTAATCGGAAAAGCGATTTAATGTGGTATGTTGTACCAAGTAGAGGTGTAAACCAATTTTTATTGAACAAAAATGCTACACAACATACTTTTAGTGCCTTAATAAAGTTTGAAGTACAAACTTCGTAGATGACCATGAAAGGTTTGCTTTTGAGAATTGATATTGTGAACTAGTATTTCGAATAGCCTAGAAATGCAACTTGGAGCAAATTCAACTTAAAGACTTAGATTATTTCCAAATCTGTTGACAGCTAGACAGTGTCTTGTTTAGCTAATCAATTGGAGGAATTAGGTTAATGATTGGTGCAGGGTTATAGCTCGGTTTAGTAGCCTCATATACCATCTTGAGGGTAGTGAAGACGGTTTGGGGTTAGAAGCAACGGTTTAGTCGTGGTCAATGCTTTAAAATTCGTGCACAACACGTTTTCGGACTAGCTCTTTGGGGGAGCCCGGCCACCCATTGGGGGCACGACGCCACCGCGCCGGTCGCTCTGTGCGTGCGCACGCTGCCACACCTGACCGCTCTGGACAGGCCACGTGAGGCCACTGCTGTTGCTCGCACGGCCGAACGCCGTGGCCACCTACCCCTCTCGCTGACCCCTACCGCACGCCGCGACGCAGCCGCTGCCGCTGCCATCGCGTTTGTGCCTATGCTCTGCGCCGCTGCTCCGCTGTCACGCGGACCTCTACGCCCGTCGACCACGCTGCCAATGCCGTCAACCGCGTCTCACCCGGGGTGAGGACTGACCGAGCCAAGCAGCTCCCTTTTTCCTCTGCCACCCTGACTACCGGACCCGCCTCATTAATTCGGCGTGGTGGAGTCATTGTTGCCCGATTCAACCCGCCTCTGGCTCAGCTTGCAAGTTGTCTAGCCACCCGATCTCACCTTACTTGGACCCGCACCACGTCAGACTCCAATTTGGAGTTTTCCCCTCCGCCATTGCCTTTAAGGCTGGGCTTGGCCGTGGCCGTGGGCAGCCCTCATCTTGCCATCCCGCGCCCATCCACTTGCACCAAGAGCTTCACCTCCACCTCTCCTCCACCGTGCGCACCTCGCCTGTACTCCTACCGCCTCGCCTGTGCCACTGACGCGGCCGTGCCGTCTGTTGATATTTGGTAACGCAATTAGGAAATAGGATCCGCAAGCGCACAGATATCGGTGAGCACTTCACCCGAGATGTTATCCTGGGTATCGTATTTATGTTTTTACCTTTAGGAGAAAGAGTGCATCTGACTAACCAAATCTATTACTACTAACCTTTAGGCTACAACCACTATGATTCGATGTGAGTGATGTATAGAGAAGACTACAACCGCACTCTTCTTCTAACCTTGGTAAGGATGATCTACTGTTCTATTGGGGAGGTTTACGGAATCTAGACACCACAAAGGATGTTCAACCCGCACCTATAAACCCTATCGATCCTGCTAACGGGATATGGAATACAAAGGTAACTCGGAATTGTCACGTTCCTCGCTACTACCACGGTCCGGCTAGACGAGGGGATATCTATGAGTATCCTAGCTTAAACACCACGTTTACGCTAGAGATGATTACTCTAAACTCTACGCGAAGATATCAAAGTAAACTCATAAACCAAAGAACAATAAAACAAAGAACTTACTAGAATTTAGAAGTCGAAATACTGAAGAATCCTGAGAACAAGCCTCGGGTTAGAAGAACTTGCTCCCGCAGGTACAACCTCGGAGTAGACACCGACAGGCCGGCTTCCTCCGATCTACACCTCCACTCTATCTCTCTCAATCTAGTAGAACTAATTCTACTTTCACATTGGATGCTAAGCCCTAAGAGGTGGGAACCCTAGAGGGAACCTCTCTCTCTAAACCCTAACTAGAGATATGCAACTGAATAATGAATTGGGGTCTTCTCCACCAGGGGTCAGGGGCCTTGCTTATATAGCCCTTTTGGATGAATCTGGACCGTCGGATCAAACCGACCTTCATCCTACGGTTTTCCTTGATCCTCAAAGGCGGTGGAGCATAATCCGCGAGACTCGACCTGATTGGTCCCGGGGGCAGGGCGGGCGCCCTAGGGCACAGGGCGGGCGCCCTGTGTCCTGGCCCGTTACGGCTCCCGTTCGTTCCCGTGGCTTCTGGAATCTTCTAGATGTAACATAATTACGTGTTCGGTTAATATCCCGTCATTAATCCGACATGTGGGCCTTTCTTCCGTATTTCCTGATAACCCCCTGCAGAAATAGATAAACAGCAAAACTCGTGGAATTCTGTTAGATCAAACCCTAATTCTAGGTGTTGCTTGCATATAGGTCCTTTTCTTTATTTATTTGATGGTTATAATTAATACTTAAGAACCGTCAACAAACACCCCCATATTTAGGCTTTTACTCGTCCTCGAGAAAAGGTTGGTTAATAAAACATCTGGGGTTGAAACATTCTTTCATACCTGCAGGGTGTTGTAAAAATCCACTATGCACTTATAGTCAGGGAAATATATGGTCAGAGTAAAGAGCCTTTCTTCTTCTTAATCCCTATCACTTGGAGTTTTTACATATTTTTGAAAAGAAAAACTTAGCATACCTTTATCCTCATAGGTGCTCTCAGAGTCACTCATTATCTTTTATATTTCTCTTTGAGGCTGTTTTGATTTTGCAAAAATAATTCTTTAAGCATACATACCTTGCATTTATTGTATGGTCAAAACCGGATCCGAGGAGAAGAATGCCATACTCTTAGATCAAAGATTTTGAAAATTAAAAACTTGTCACTCTTACTGGCATATTGCTTATTAGAGGGACCATGGGCTATCATTTTCTTTTCATCATATTTTTTATCATATCTCATTTTTTTTCATTTTGGGTGGATACCGAGGTACCCCTAATTCTACTGCCGGACACTTGTCCATTTTTTTTCTGCGAGGTTGTCGAGCACTTGCTCCTTTTTTATTTCCTCGATATATTTATAATTTTGCATAGCCCATGCCTCTAATGCAATAATACTTCGGAAGAGTAAATCTTTCTGAATAAAAATGTCTTGATCTTAGGAGTATGATAAATCTCTCAACAAGGGTCTAACTTGTTTTGAACAAACTCAATACAAAGCAGATAGCTTTAATTAATATTTTCATGTTTAGCAGGCATATAAAACTTGAGGATGGTAGCTATAATTTTGAGATTTTTAAAACAAATTCTCCAAGCAATAAAGATACTAAGAATAAGGTACTCATACCCTTACCATCTCTTATTCCACAATGACTTTTAGCAACACAGGGTTTTGAAATAATTTTAATTATTGCAGGTTTCCAGGAAATATCACAGAGTGAGATTGATCATGATTATAAGCATTTTTATCCTTTTAATTTATCATGTTTAGAGAGATAAAATTCTGCACAAACTAAGGTGAGTGTGTAAGTGTGTAATAAAAGTGTGCAGAGTGTGTACCTGGTTCATGGAGTGGTGCGATCGAAGTGTGTGTGACATGTCAGGGAATCTCCCCCATACTTGTTTTCTGCTTTCTTGCACAAAAGTAAAGTAGAGACACACAAGACATACTAATAATAATCTTTATTAATCTTGAGGCATTTATTACAACCGAATAATAATAATAACCGAATATAATAGATCTAAACTGATTATAAGCGAACCTAATCGAATCTAATAATAACTAAGACACATATAGCCCCAAGATCTAATCTAGATAGCTCAGCGACGCTCACGCCTCCTAAGACTATGCTCTAACTCATCGATCCTCTTGTTAGCGTCGGGCTTTAATTTTTAATTGGAAGGTAAAAATTGATCACGTCTATTTCTTCTAATTCTTTATTGGGCTCTAAAAATAATTTAAGACGTTGACCATTTACCTTGAATAACGTACCTTCATCATTTTGAAGTGTGATAGCTCCGTGGGATGATGAATGAATTACCTTGAATGGTCCTTCCCATTTGCTCCGGAGCTTTCCATGCCCGAAAAGCTTTACCCTGGAATTAAAAAGTAATACCTTATCTCCGGGTGAGAACTCCTTCTTGATCCTCTTGTCATGCCATCTCTTGACTCTTTCTTTGTAGATCTTTGAATTGTGATATGCTTTCTCCCGCCATTCTTCTAACTCCGATAATTGCATTCTTCTATGTTTTCCGGCGATATCTAGGTCCATATTCCATCTTTTTATGGCCCAGTGTGCCTTGAACTCAAGTTCAACAGGTAGGTGACAGGTCTTTCTGTATACCAATTGGTATGGAGACATTCCAATTGGGGTCTTGTATGCTGTCCGGTAAGCCCAGAGTGCATCGGGTAACTTGTCCTTCCATGCCGTTCCCATCTCGTTCACCGTCTTCTGAAGAATGTTCTTGATTTGCTTGTTAGAAGTCTCTGCTTGGCCACTTGTCTGAGGATGATAGGGAGTAGCGACATTGTGACGGATTCCATGTCTTGATAGATAGTGCTCGAAGCGCTTGTCAATGAAGTGTGATCCTCCATCACTTATCACTATCCTGGGGACTCCAAATCTTGGAAATATGATTTCCTCAAACATCCTCTTCGAACTGATATTGTCGGCATGCTTGCAAGGTAGTGCCTCTACCCACTTGGAGACGTAATCAACCGCCACCAAGATGAACTCACACTTCTTTGATGGGGGAAATGGACCCATGTAGTCTATTCCCCAGACATCAAAGAGTTCAATCTGAAGGTTGTTGGTGAGTGGCATGGCATCCCTTGTATTTATGTTTCCGTGCCTTTGACATGGCCCACATCTTCTGATATATTGCCTTGTGTCTTCATACATTGTAGGCCAATAGAATCCACATTGCCAGATCTTTGAATGTGTACGGAATGCTCCATAGTGACCTCCGTATGGTGATGAGTGACATCTGTCGATGATCTTCAATCCTTCCTCAGTGGTCACACATCTTCTAAGTAGGCCATCAGTGCATACTCGGAAGAGATATGGCTCATCCCATATATGTGAACGACTTTCCTGAATAAGCTTCTTCTTGTTTGCTCCGGGTGGTACATAACCTGAAACCATAAAATTAACAATATCTGCATACCAGGGGTCATATCTGTTAATCCCGTAAAGCATGTCGTCCCGGAGTGAGTCATTAATGGGGGGTTCCTGTGAATTCTTAAAGTACATTCTAGACAAGTGATCAGCAACAGAATTTTCTACTCCCTTTTTATCTTTTATTTCTAAGTTAAATTCTTGGAGTAATAAAATCCATCTGATTAAGCGAGGTTTAGCATCTTTCTTAGTGAGCAAATATTTTAGTGCAGCATGATCAGTGTAAACAATTATCTTAGCTCCAACTAAATAAGATCTAAATTTATCAATGGCAAAAACAACAGCCAGAAGCTCTTTTTCAGTGGTTGCATAATTAAGTTGAGCTCCTGTCAAAGTTTTACTTGCATAAGCAATTGCATGATGCTTTTTATCTTTAGTTTGTCCCAAAACTGCCCCCACATCATAATCACTAGCATCACACATAATTTCAAAAGGCAACGACCAATCAGGGGGTTGAATGATTAGTGCAGAGATGAGTGCTTGCTTTAATAAATTGAAAGAATTTAGACATGCATCATCAAATTCGAAAGGAGCATCCTTGGCTAGCAAAAGAGTAAGTGGTCTCGCAATAAATGAAAAGTCTTTTATAAATCTGCGATAAAAACCAGCATGGCCAAGAAAACTTCGAATTCCTTTTATATTCACAAGTGGAGGTAGTTGTTCAATTACTTCAATTTTAGCTCTATCTACCTCAATACCTCTTTCAGACACTAGGTGTCTGAAAGGATCAAGATGCCCAAGAGGGGGGGTGAATTGGGCTTTTCTAAAAATTAATTGCAAGAATTAAATCCTACAAGCCGGAATTCACCCCTAGTGCCTACTTGTGTTCCTAGAGAGTCTACCGATAAAAAGTTTTGCACCCTAGTTTCCAATCCTAGTCTAGCATGGCAATTCTAGGAATGTAAAACAAGCAATGAAAGTAAATACGAGAAAGTAATTGCTTGAATGTAAAGGGGCAAGGAACACGGCGATGTTTTTCCGAGGTATCGGAGAGTCGCCACTCCCCACTAGTCCTCGTTGGAGCACCCGCGCAAGGGTGTCGCTCCCCCTTGATCCGCGCAAGGATCAAGTGCTCTCTACGGGTTGATTCTTCGACACTCCGTCGCGGCGAATCACCCAAAACCGCTCACAACTTGAGTTGGGTCATTCACAAGCTCCGCCGGATGATCACCAAACTCCCAATCACCACCAAGCCGTCTAGGTGATGGCGATCACCAAGAGTAACAAGCTAGAACTCTCACTTGACCACAACGAGCCCAAATGAGGAGATGGATGCACACTTGCTACTCTCTAATCACTAGTGAGGAAACTCAAACTTTGATTCTCAAATCTCTATCCTCACTAGAGCTCTTGCACTCCCTTGCACTCTAGAGGGTTTTCTCAGATGTTTGAATGAGCAAGAGACCTCTAAAAGAGGTGGAGGAGTTGTATTTATACACCCCTCAAAGAAAACGAACCGTTACTTTCTGACACGGGCTCATCGGACGCGCCGGTCGAACTGACCGGACGCACCGGTCGCCCGTAACGGTCAAAACGCGGTTTTGAACTGAACCACCGGACGCGCCGGTCAGGGGTGACCGGACGCGTCCGATCGTGCAAGGGACCTTACTGTACTCACACCGGACGCGAGGCCGCGTCCGATGGCTGAAGACCGGACGCGTCTGGTCCTCTCTGGACCTTACTGGACTGTGACCGGACGCGCCGATCACGTCCAGGTCGCGTCCGACGGGCGTTCTCCCTGAGTGACACGTGTCAGCCACTGACCACCGCGTCCGGTCCTCGCGAGGACCGCGTCCGGTGGTCAAGGCCGAAACCCTAGCGCGGTAGCGTACTGACCGGACGCGTCCGGTGCTCCCGAAGACCGCGTCCGGTCACTGGAAAACTGCCCGAAACTTCTCGAAACGCGTCGCAACTTCAACCAAGTTGCTTCCAACTGAACTTTGAGCTATTCTAGGGTTGCCTAGCGCCAAGTTTAACAAGTGTGCACCACACCTAAACATAGGACTCGCCTAGGTCAAGCTACCCATTCATGCCCCCCTTTATAGTACGGCCAAAAGAGAAAAACGAAGATCCTAACGACTATTCCGAATGTGTCTCAACACCTCAACATCCGAAACTAACCGTCCTTAATCTTGACGTCACTCTTTTGAAAACCGAAACGATTTCCATCAAGGGACACGAATGCCACAGTGCTCAAAGCAGTTATCACCTCCATGACCTAACTTACCAAGTTTCTGCAAAACACACGTTAGTCATGGTAATAAAGTGTTGTCATTAATTGCCGAAACCAAACCTTGGGGCCTAGATGCTTTCAATCTCCCCTTTTTTGGTGATTGATGACAACACTAAGTTTCAATGGATTAGAGTGAAGGTTTTCGAACATGCTTGGTTCACATAAGCAAAAGACAATAAGCATAAAAGGTTAGGAATTGCTTATGTGCTCCAAGCCAAAAGAGTGTACTTCATAAGATAAGACAAAAAAGCGTTAGTACACATAAAGATATAGCTCATAAGTAATCGGAGTAAGGCACGGAAGCACAACCTTAGAGCTATAGCTAAAAACGGTGACATATATTAATCACGGAGACGGATAACACATTAAGACTCAAAGTTTACGACTCGACGACAATGTCACACGAATGCAGTGCTGAAAAGTAAACATGATATGCATGAATGTAGCACACGAAAAACGAAAACCCACTAACAAACTCCCCCTGAAACTACTCTCTCTCCCCCTTTGGCATCAAGCGCCAAAAAACTAATCTAATCTGACGGGGGGACAGACGGAGTCGTGTCGGGTGCCGAGGTGCGCGGAGTGATCACGAAGTGAAGCGAATCGCCCTCGGAGTCTGAGCTATCTGGCTGACCCTCTGAAGAAGCACGTGGTTGCGAAGCGGTCTGGGTCTGAGCAGGAACAGGCACTGACTGTGTAGCAACAAGTGGATCTGTCTGAGTAACCTGAGCCTAAAGTGCGCCAGTAGCTGGGGGATCTGTCGAGGCAACTGAAGAAGGGATGGTCTCTGTAGTCCCAGTCCCTGTCACTGGTGGAACGACTGCCTCGTGAGGTGACAACCCTGACGAAGTGTGAAACGTAGTAGTGTGCGAGGGTGTCGGCTGACCAGTCAACTCACTGTAGGTGGCACTGAAATCACCAATAGGTGTGCCTGTCAGGAGATGTGGGCGAGGCTGATCTGACGGTGTGAACCCCGTATGTATAGGAGTGAAGCTCGGGGACTGAAAAGACTGGGGAACCTGCTGCTGTGGAGATGTAAACTGAAAGCTCGGCTGTCCCTGACTCGATGGACCACTGGAATGCAAAGCCGGAGCCATGATAGATGCAGGCGGAGGAACCCCAACTGTGATGAGATGGCGCAGAAGATCCATGTACTGCTGCTGACTCTGTCTCTGCATCTCAACCTGTTGCCTCTGGATCTCAAGCTGCTGTCTCTGAAACTCGTCCTGGCGAGCCTGAATCTGTGCTAGTGCTGCAGCTATATCCTGTGCCTGGTGCTGTATCTGCTGCTGCTGCTGCTCCTGAGCCTGGGTCAACCTCTCAAGGATAGCCACCATGGCTGGGTCTGAGCGGGAGGCTGAGCCAGATCCACCGGCCTCGTGGTCGTGAGACCGAGGAGACCGGTACCTGGGGATGGGCTGGTAGTCCTCGTCTGTGCTGTCAGAAGTGACATCCTCAGGTATCTCAGCAGTCTGAGTCTCAAGGTCTGCGAGCTCTGCCTCGGCAAGCTCGTCAACTCTGGCGTCCTGCTCAGCTGCTGTCTCAGGAACGTCTGGGCGCTCACGCTGTCCTGGCGCTGGGGCCTGATCTCTAGTAACAGAGGCCCAAAGCTGTCTGATATCATAATCAGGGAAAGCTGTAGTAGTGTTAGCAATCTCTGCCCTGATCTCTGGTGGCATCTGGATAGCAGATCTGATGATGAAACAAATCCAGTGGGCATAGGGAAGCTGACGGTTACCCTTGAAGCCCTCAGCAATGGTGTCCTCCATCTCACTAAGGATAAGATCCCAGATATCAAACTGTCGCTGTGAAAGGAGGTGGTGAACTACCCAAAGCTGCATCCTCGTCAGTCCCTCTCTGTAGCTGAGTCTAGGAAGTAAAGTGCGTCTGAGTATAGCATCCAAGACCCTGGCAAGTGGTGTCAGGCTGGCAGGCGTACGACGTGACCCTTCGCCAAAAGGCTCGCGAAAGCAGGGTCGAACCAGGTCGGTGGGTGGCACTGAACCGCCGTGAGGGCGTCTGGGAGGTGGAGTCTGACCATAGCATAACTGATGAATCCTCGTGTCAGAAGCTGGAAGTCTGAGGATCTCTCGGGCTCTAGAGCTGTAGAGTCTGTGATCACGGCCTCTGAATGCAAAGTGAATAAACTCATGGGCAGGATCAATCCACAGTGAAGCATAGAACTCTCTGACCCATGTGCCGCAGTAAGCACCTGTCCGTCCAAGAAGATCTGATAAGCCGGGCATATAGGACAGGTGCGGACGGAGCTGCTCTCCCACAACATCAACCAATGCCTCTAGTCGACACACCCTCTGAGGTCTGAAAGCAATGCCACTGTCAACTAGAGCCCTGTAGAAGTCCTCCTGAAGTGGGGTATAGAAACCCTCTGATGCTCTGGAATCTCTGACAGGTGGAAACCATCGGCTGACCTCCACAAACCTCAAACTCTGCACCTGACGTGCTGAAGCACCCCTCAGGTCTAAGTGCTTGACCGGGGGTGACCCTCTAACTCTGGGAGGAGGTCGTGCTCCACGACGCTGGCCCTCTGGCCTAGGTGTCACCTGTGTACGAGCACGTGTGGAGCGGCGACGTGGTGGAGACTGAGCTGCCTGCTCCTCTGTATCCTCAGTGGCCTGTGGAGCCTCAGTGGCCTGGGTAGACTCAGTAGCGTGTGTAGTCTCTGTAGCCTGTGTCTGCTCTGAGGGTGGATCAACTGACATCTGCTCTGAAGGTCCAGTAGCCTCGGTGCCCTCAGTGGCCTCAGTGCCGAGCTGTCGACCTTCAAGATGAAAGCGACGCTCGCCTATGTGTATGCCACTGCGCCTGCCACCTCTCTCTGCCTGCTCTGCAGCGTCTGCCACGGCCTGAGCAACCTCTGCATCTGAAAGTGTCTTCCTCTTCTTCCTGGCAGCAATCTTGATGCGCTTACCACGCGCAATCTCATCACGGCGGGGAGGACTGTTGTCCCCGTCACCAGGAGCACCACCGGCGTTCTTGCAACGCACCATGCTGATCGACTGCCTGAAAACCTCTGTGAGATGATGAACTGACACTCGAGAGGCTTGGCCTCAATCCGTATCCGCAGGCTTGGCCTCGGATTTAGCGAACAGATCTGACCCTAACACACCGACTGACTCGCTGCACGTATGGAATAGAAAGATGTACCATAAGCATACATATATTACTAAGAGGTGCGAAGTCCTAGAGATAGCAAGCAAGTTAGATACGACGTGAAAACGTGACGCGAAGCTACCTCGGATCGGCGAGACGACGGTGAGAGGAAGCGGTGACCTAGTTCGCGAGAACCCCCGAGATCGGCGATCGAGCACTGAAACGACCGAGCGAGATAGTCAAGAGATGAAATCGGTCAATGGTTAGCCCTGTCGACGAAAAGGAATTGACGTGAACGAAAGAAGCCGAACGTGGTGATACCTCGAGCGAGGGTTAGGGCAAACCCTAGAAACCCTAGGTTAGGGTTTTGGATGAAATCCGCAGGAAGCTCGGGCACGGGGAGCTAGGGCACGCAGGGGGAGTCGCTGCGGGCTGCAGGCGGTGGATGGTGGCCGGCGGCGAGGTGGGCACGCGTGGGCGCGGCGGATTACGACGGCGGCCGCGACAACGAGCAGCGGGGACGGGGCCGCGCGAGCAGGGCGCGGCGCGGCAGGGGGTGAGCTGTGAGGGCGCGGCTGCGGAGGGGAGTCGCCGGCGAAAGAGAAGACGGCGAGCAGGCACGGCGAACTCGGCGAAAAACTCGTGCGGCGGCGGTGGATTTCAGCGGATGAGGAAAAAGACAGAGAAGACGAATCGGTTTTTATGAGGGGCTGAGATCCGCTCGACACGCTATCACCGGACGCGGTGGTCATTATGACCGGACGCGGTGGTGCAGCGTCCGGTCACACTCCAGCAAGCGCCTGGAGTGACCGGACGCGTCCGGTGTGGACTGACCGGACGCGGTCAGAGTCCGATCGCTGGGAGCTCGGGAATTCATCGCGGAGCACCGGACGCTGTGGTGGTAGCCGGGACCGGACGCGGTGGTCGTCAGAGGCGCGTCCGGTGCAGCGTCTGGTGCCTAGATCTGGAATTGGTCTTCTGGATGACCGGACGCGCTGGTGGACGCCGGGACCGGACGCGGTGGTGAAGCAACACTGCGTCCGGTGCAGCGTCCGGTCCAGCGTCCGGTCGCTGTCCTTCGCCTTTCTTCGTTCCGAACTTCGACGCGACTTCTCCCAATCAAGTTCCAATTCAAAGAGACACAAATAAACACCAATTGGAACCTGATATGAGTGACCTCACTCAAACTCTCAAATTTTTAAAATATTTTGCCTTAGGCTAGTATTATTTTTACGAAAATAGGCAATAAACACCCGAGGAGCAACGTATGGCCATGCAATAGAGTTTTTGGACCTTTAGGAGCGTCAAATGCTCTCTCTATCCATGGACGAACACAGAGGTTACTCAAAGCTAAACCGAAAAGAAATGACAAACAAACAACCATGCATATGCAATGCAATACAAGAAAGTAAAGCTAGGTTGCTTGTCAAGTTTGATCCACGGTTAGGCTTCTTCACTCCTCCAAAGGAGGGTTATCGTAACCGTGTTAGGCAAGCCCTAAATGCATTGCGATAAAGTAAACGTGACATATGATACAATGCAATGCAAGGGACAACACGCGCTCATTTTTTAAAGTTACTTGAATCAAGCACATTAAGTTCACTTCTTAGCCTACAAAAGGTAGCCTCGTCCAAAGGTTTAGTGAAGATATCCGCTAATTGATTTTCACTTCGTACACCTTCTAGTGATATGTCATTTTTAGCAACGTGATCTCTTAGAAAGTGATGGCGGATATCAATGTGCTTGGTGCGAGAGTGTTGTACCGGATTGTTAGCAATTTTAACGGCACTTTCATTGTCACATAAAAGTGGCACCTTTTCAAGAACAACTCCATAGTCTAGGAGGGTTTGTTTCATATATAAGATTTGTGCACAACAAGCCCCCGCGGCAATGTATTCCGCCTCGGCGGTGGACAAAGCCACACTATTTTGCTTTTTAGATGACCAAGATACTAAGGATCTCCCAAGCAAATGGCACCCTCCGGATGTGCTTTTTCTATCAATTTTGCAACCGGCATAATCCGAGTCGGAATAGCCAACTAGTTGGAATCTAGCTCCTTTGGGATACCATAGACCAATACTTGGGGTGTGCTTAAGATATCTTAGGATTCTTTTTACGGCACTTAAGTGAGGTTCTTTAGGGCACGCTTGAAAGCGAGCACACATGCACACACTAAACATGATATCGGGCCTAGATGCGGTAAGGTACAACAAGCTACCAATCATAGAACGGTAGAGTGTTTGATCAACCGGTTTACCTCCCTCATCTAGGTCGAGATGTCCATTTGATGGCATTGGGGTCTTGATTGGCTTGCATTCTTCCATCTTGAATCTTTTGAGAAGATCCTTGGTATACTTTTCTTGAGAGATGAAAATCCCTTCTCTCATTTGCTTGACTTGAAAACCAAGGAAGAATGTGAGCTCACCAATCATTGACATCTCGAACTCCTTCGACATCAATTCACCAAACTCCTTGCAATAATCTTCATTTGTTGACCCGAAGATGATATCATCAACATACACTTGACACATGAAGATCTCCCCATTAAGCTTCTTGGTGAATAGTGTGGTGTCGACCTTCCCGATGGTGAAGCCCTTCTCAATGAGGAAGTCCCGGAGGCGCTCATACCACGCTCTAGGGGCTTGCTTGAGCCCATATAGCGCCTTGGACAACCTATAAACATGATTAGGATATCTAGGGTCTTCAAACCCGGGAGGTTGATTGACAAAGACTAGTTCATTTATAAAGCCATTTAAGAATGCACTTTTCACATCCATTTGATATAATTTCATATCATGATGTGATGCATATGAAAGGAGGATACGAATGACTTCAAGTCTTGCCACGGGAGCAAAGGTCTCTCCAAAATCAAGGCCTTCAACTTGAGAGAACCCCTTTGCAACTAGTCTTGCCTTGTTCCTCACTACTATGTCTTGGTCATCTTGCTTGTTTCAGAACACCCACTTGGTTCCAATGACTCTTGCACCTTTAGGATGCTCTTCAAGTGTCCATACTTGATTGCGGGTGAAGTTGTTCAATTCTTCATGCATGGCATTCACCCAATCCGGATCTTGAAGAGCTTCTTCTACATTCTTAGGTTCAACACAAGAGACAAAAGAGTGATGTTCAACGAAAGAAGCTAGCTTTTGAGATCGAGTCATTACTCCCTTTGTAGGACTCCCTATGATGAGTTCTTGTGGATGAGCTTGAAGTAGAGGTGAGTTTCTTCTATCAATCACTTGAGGGGGTGGATGGGGAGCATCAACATCTTGTGCTTGTGCCTCGGCTTGTTCATGAGAGACATAGGTATCTTCATTTTCAACTCTCTCATTCTTGTCATCATCTTGAGGCACATGTGATGAAGATGGTGGATCAATGATTTGCACATCGTCTTCATCATCCTTTGGCTTGATGTCTCCCACGGGCATGTTCTTCATGGCCTCCCTCAAGGGTTCATCACCTACATCATCACAATTCTCAATTGCTCCTTGGGAGCCGTTAGATTCATCAAATTCCACATCATATGTTTCTTCAACCAAACCGGTGGCATGGTTAAATACTCTATATGCTTTGGACTTTGATGAGTAACCAACAAGAAAACCAATATCACAACGTCTTTGAAACTTCCCTAGGTGTTGACGCTTCTTGTAGATGTAGCATTTGCACCCAAACACCCGGAAGAATGAGACGTCCGGCTTCTTCCCATTAAGCAACTCATAGGGGGTCTTGCCAAGAAACTTTTGGAGGAAGAGACGATTTGAAGCATAGCATGCGGTGTTGATTGCCTCGGCCCAAAACTTTTCCAGAGTGTTGTACTCATCTAACATTGTTCTTGCAAGGGTGATCAAGGTCCGGTTCTTTCTCTCAACTACACCATTTTGTTGAGGAGTGTAGGTTGAAGAAACCTCATGCTTGATTCCAATTTCATCACAATAAGCTTCAATGTTGGTGTTGTCAAACTCTTTCCCATTGTCACTTCTAATCTTCTTTATCTTGACTTCAAATTCATTTTGAGCTCTCTTTGCAAACTTCTTGAAGCAACTTGCCACTTCGGATTTGTCGTGAAGGAAGAAAGTCCATGTATATCTTGAGTAGTCATCCACTATCACAAGACAATAGAGATTACCACCCAAGCTCTTGTATGTTGTAGGCCCAAACAAATCCATGTGTAGAAGTTCTAGCACTCTTGAGGTTGACATGAAAGCCTTGGTGGGATGAGTGTTTGCAACTTGTTTGCCCGCTTGACATGCACTACAAGGTTTGTCCTTTTCAAACTTCACATCCTTCAACCCTCTTACTAGTTCTTTCTTCAATAGCTTGTTGAGAGTGCTCATTCCAACATGTGCAAGCCTCCTATGCCAAAGCCAACCAAGTGAGGTCTTGGTGAACAAACATGTCATCAAATTTGCATCTTCGGAGGTGAAGTCAACAAGATAAAGATTGTTGTATCTAAAGCCTTTGAATATCACTTGCTTGTCATCTATCTTTGAAACTTCAACTTCATTTGGTGTGAACAAGCATTGGAAGCCAAGGTCACAAAGTTGCCCAACGGATAACAAGTTGAAACTCAATGAAGCAACATAGAGCACATTTGAGAGTGAGTGATCATTTGATATTGCAATCTTGCCTATACCCTTGACTTTGCTCTTTGAATTATCCCCAAATGTGATCTTCTCTTGACATATCCCATTCTCTTCAATGGAGGTGAACATACGAGGATCACCGGTCATATGTTGAGTGCAACCACTATCAATAACCCAATGAGATCCACCGGTCTTGTAGTTCACCTACACACAAGAGATCAAGCTTTTTGTTTAGGGACCCAAACTTGAGAGGGGCCCTTGACTTTCTCAACTAGTGACTTGGCAACCCATATTTTCTTTGGCCTATTCTTGTTTGGGGGACCCAAAAACATGACTTTCATCTTTCCATTTGAATCTTTTCTTAGCATGTAATGAGCATTGAAGGCAAAGGGTCTAGCATGCTTGGGCAAGGGTTGTGGTGGTGGAGTTTTGCATTCATGAGCAAAGTGACCTTCTTGACCACACTCAACACATCTCTTTGGCTTGGGCTTTGACTTGCTTTGTTGTTGAGTTTTTGCTTTCTTCTCTTGATTTGCCAAGTACCCAATACCACTTCTATCCATCTTCATTACGGTGTTCATGAGGAGCTCACTTTGCAAATATTGGCCTCTTGTGAACTTGCTTAGGCCGGTCTTGAGATGCTCTTTTTCTTGCTTGAGCTTCTTGTTCTCTTCAATGAGTGACTCATTTGTTGTTTGCTTCTCAAGAGCCATCAAACCTTTGAGCTTCTTGTTCTCATTTGCAAGCTTCTCATTCTCACACTTGATCTTGGCATAATCATCATGGTTGCATGACTCAACCACACTCTTGCCTTTGCTACTAGAACCTTGCTCAATGCTTTCAATGATCAAATCATCACATGATGTAGCTATATCACACTTAACAACATTGTTAGTAGCATCATGTGTCTCAAGAGCAAGTTCATTAGCAACCACAAGACTATCATAGTCAATTTTTAATGTGGTGTATTTGTCTTTTAGAGAGCTATGTCTAGTGATGAGCTCATCATGCTTCTTCTCAAGTTTATCATGTTGATCTTTAAGCTCTTTGTTAGAGGTTTTGAGCTCCTTGAGAGTGGAAGACATAACTTCATTTTGATCTCTAAGCTCACCACTAGTCTTTTGAGCATTTTCAAGCTTAGATGAGAGTGATTCATTTTCATTTTGAAGATCATCATTTTCACTTCTAGTCCTTCTTATGATTTTAGTGTATTTGTTTAGCAATTTTACAAGTTCATCATAAGAAGGTGCATCAAATTCATCATCACTATCACTATCGTCATCATCATCACTATCATGGTTTTGTACCTTTCGTTCACCCTTGGCCATAAGGCATAGGTGAGTAGTGGACGATGATGGTGACGAAGGCGGTGAAGGTGGTGGTGAAGATGTCGGTGAAGATGATGGCCCCATCACAAATGCGGCAACCTTCTCTTTCTCATCATCGCTCTCATCTCCGGAGGAGTCACAAGATGATTCAATGTCGGTGAGCCAATCACCAACAATATATGCCTTTCCACCCTTCTTCTTCTTGTAGAACTCCTTCTTCTTGCCATCCTTCTTCTTGTATGGCTTGTTCTTCTTCTTCTCATCTTCCTCATCACTTGAATCATTTTTCTTGCCCTTGTTCTTGTTCTTGAACTTGTCTTTTGGTGGTCTAGGGCATTGATGAGCTAGGTGGTCAAGTTCACCACAATTGTAGCAATCCATCTCCGAGATGGGCTTTCTCTTGCTACTTGTGAAGAATTTCTTTTTCTTGCCATCGAACTTGATGCCACTCTTGTTGAGCTTCTTTAGCATCTTGGTGGTCTTCCTCACCATGAGTGCAAGTGATTCATCATCGATATCACTTTCACTTGAGCTTTCTTGCACGATCATGGCTTGGCCCTTCTTCTTCTTCTTGTCATGGCTAGCTTTGAAGGCCAAGTCTTTCTTCTTGGAAGAAGATGAGCCCTCTTCTGGAGTGATGTGCATGTACATCTCATGAGCATTGATCTTCCCCAAAACTTGAGTCGGTGTTGCGGTGGAGAGATCACTTTGATGAAGCACGGTGACAATGTGACCATACTTCTCAACGGGAAGCACACTCAAGATCCTCCTTGCAACATCCGATTGACTCATTTGAGTGAGCCCAAGAGCATTGAGGTCCTCTACAAGAACATTCAAGCGAGTGTACATGTCATTAGCACTTTCTTTGGGAAGCATCTCAAAAGAATTAATCTTCTTTAAAGCAATATGATAGCGTTCCTCATGCTCACTCTTAGTTCCCTCATGGAGAGCACAAAGATTCTCCCACAAGTCATGAGCGTTCTTTGCATTACGCACACGATTGAAGATATCTTTGCCTAAGCCCCGGTAGAGTGCATTTTTGGCCTTTGCATTCCACCGGTCGTACTTCTCCTCGTCACCCGTGGGGTTTGCGGGATCCTTGATAGCGGGAAGCCCTTGGGTTGCGGCTCTAAGGCACCCGACATCTATGGCTTCGAGGTACGCCTCCATGCGGATTTTCCAATATGGAAAATCATCCCCCTCAAAGGTGGGAGGTGGTCCTTCCCCGTTAGACATCTTGCTCTAGGCGGTAAGGCCTAAATTAGGAGCAACACGGCTCCGATACCAATTGAAAGGATCAAGATGCCCAAGAGGGGGGGTGAATTGGGCTTTTCTAAAAATTAATTGCAAGAATTAAATCCTACAAGCCGGAATTCACCCCTAGTGCCTACTTGTGTTCCTAGAGAGTCTACCGATAAAAAGTTTTGCACCCTAGTTTCCAATCCTAGTCTAGCATGGCAATTCTAGGATTGTAAAACAAGCAATGAAAGTAAATACGAGAAAGTAATTGCTTGAATGTAAAGGGGCAAGGAACACGGCGATGTTTTTCTGAGGTATCGGAGAGTCGCCACTCCCCACTAGTCCTCGTTGGAGCACCCGCGCAAGGGTGTCGCTCCCCCTTGATCCGCGCAAGGATCAAGTGCTCTCTACGGGTTGATTCTTCGACACTCCGTCGCGGCGAATCACCCAAAACCGCTCACAACTTGAGTTGGGTCATCCACAAGCTCCGCCGGATGATCACCAAACTCCCAATCACCACCAAGCCGTCTAGGTGATGGCGATCACCAAGAGTAACAAGCTAGAACTCTCACTTGACCACAACGAGCCCAAATGAGGAGATGGATGCACACTTGCTACTCTCTAATCACTAGTGAGGAAACTCAAACTTTGATTCTCAAATCTCTATCCTCACTAGAGCTCTTGCACTCCCTTGCACTCTAGAGGGTTTTCTCAGATGTTTGAATGAGCAAGAGACCTCTAAAAGAGGTGGAGGAGTTGTATTTGTACACCCCTCAAAGAAAACGAACCGTTACTTTCTGACACGGGCTCACCGGACGCGCCGGTCGAACTGACCGGACGCGCCAGTCGCCCGTAACGGTCAAAACGCGGTTTTGAACTGAACCACCGGACGCGCCGGTCAGGGGTGACCGGACGCGTCCGATCGTGCAAGGGACCTTAGTGTACTCACACCGGACGCGAGGCCACGTCCGATGGCTGAAGACCGGACGCGTCCGATCCTCTCTGGACCTTACTGGACTGTGACCGGACGCGCCGATCACGTCCAGGTCGCGTCCGACGGGCGTTCTCCCTGAGTGACACGTGTCAGCCACTGACCACCGCGTCCAGTCCTCACGAGGACCGCGTCCGGTGGTCAAGGCCGAAACCCTAGCGCGGTAGCGTACTGACCGGATGCGTCCGGTGCTCCCGAAGACCGCGTCCGGTCACTGGAAAACTGCCCGAAACTTCTCGAAACGCGTCGCAACTTCAACCAAGTTGCTTCCAACTGAACTTTGAGCTATTCTAGGGTTGCCTAGCGCCAAGTTTAACAAGTGTGCACCACACCTAAACATAGGACTCGCCTAGGTCAAGCTACCCATTCATGCCCCCCTTTATAGTACGGCCAAAAGAGAAAAACGAAGATCCTAACGACTATTCCGAATGTGTCTCAACACCTCAACATCCGGAACTAACCGTCCTTAATCTTGACGTCACTCTTTTGAAAACCGAAACGATTTCCATCAAGGGACACGAATGCCACAGTGCTCAAAGCAGTTATCACCTCCATGACCTAACTTACCAAGTTTCTGCAAAACACACGTTAGTCATGGTAATAAAGTGTTGTCATTAATTGCCGAAACCAAACCTTGGGGCCTAGATGCTTTCAGTGTCCTAGCACTATTCCTTCTCTAACCATAAAATAACATTTTTCCCAATTAAGGATTAAGTGCTTTTCTTTGCATCTTTGCAAAACCTTATCTAAGTTCTCAAGACAACTATCAAAAGTTTTTCCATAAACTGAGAAATCATCCATGAAAACTTCCATAATCTCTTCAATCATATCAGAAAATATAGACATCATACATCTTTGAAAAGAAGCTGGTGCATTACATAACCCAAAAGACATTCTACGATAAGCATACATTCCATATGGGCATGTAAAAGTGGTTTTGCTTTGATCATCAGGATGGATAGGGATCTGGTGATACCCTGAATATCCATCTAGAAAACAGAAAAACGAGTGTTTTGCTAACCGCTCAAGCATCTCATCTATAAAAGGCAAAGGAAAATGATCCTTTTTCGTGGCTTTATTAAGTTTTCTATAGTCTATGCACATCCGCCACCCAGTGACGGTGCGTTGCGGAATTAACTCATTCTTATCATTAGTAACAACAGTCATGCCTCCCTTTTTAGGCACAACTTGAACAGGGCTTACCCACTCACTATGCGGCACATGATATATAATCCCTGCATGCAGCAACTTTATAACTTCTTTTTTAACTACCTCTCTCATCGCGTTGTTAAGTCTACGTTGAGGCTCTCGAGAGGGTGTAACAGAAGGATCTGTCGGAATACGATGGGTACAAATCATAGGATTGATTCCTGTGAGATCTTGAAGTGAGTAGCTGAAAACAGAGTGGTGTTTTTCAAGAATGGTCATTAATCGCAGAGTTTGCTCCTGAGTGAGTTTATTACTAACGATCACAGGAAACTCTGGATTATTGTTTAGGAAAGCATAGGTAAGACCGGGTGGTAAAGTTTTGAGCTCTATAGGAGGTCTGGGTGTTTCTGCAAACTCATCTAAAGGTTCAGGTTCAGAAGGTTCAGCTTCCTCTTCTATGAAGAAAGGGGCTTCTTCTTCTAAGTCTGATTCATTTAAAAGCTCTAGAGACGCAGCTTTTACCTCTTCCATAGGATCAGGCAAAAGAGATGACTTGATCTTATTATTCAAGGAGTGAGAAATTGTCATAGGGAATTTAAAATCCTTTCCAAAAGGAATGTGTAGCTTTCCAGTTTGACCTTCATAAAGGAGTCTTCTAAATGGTTGTCCTATCAACAGGTCGAAGTCCCATGTATCAAAGATATAAAAGTTCAAATGAATCATGGAGCCTTCTACCATAAAGGGTAGGACATTCACAATTCCAAGACTGGGGACCAATCGTCCCGAAGATTCCTTCATGAACTTTGTTGTGGGGGTTAAAATTAATTTTTGAAATAATTTAAGTGCAAAAGCTTCAGACATGATATTGATCCCCACAGCAGGATTATAGAGAGCATCAAATTGATCAGAATCATAAGCACATCGTATAGTGATAGGAGGTGTATCCAAACGGATCACTTCAGAGGAAAGCTCTGACTCCTCCAACCATTCGCTACTCATGACTGAGATAAGCTCTCTCAATTGATATTCACTTGGTAAACAAATGCTATAATGGCCGCTTTGGGGTTTGTCTATAGAATGGTAGTTTGAAATGTTTCCAAAATCGGCAAAAAGATTGGATTCTATATCCAGCATGAAATCAGGTGGTGGAATTTCTTCCTTTTGTGGCTCAAAACTTGGGATAGCTGAAGTAGGTGAAGAATTCGGCAGAGTGTCTACTTCGGCTTCGTAGGTTTCATCATGGAGGGTATTATCCATCTCAGCTTCTAGGATTCTATCTAGGATCGCTCTAGCTTCATCAGTAGGGATACGAAAGAAAGAACCTCTAGCCATAGTATGCAGCATTTGTTTATTATCTTTCTGAAGACCTCGAAAAAAGTGAAATAAAAGAACAGTGTCTTCAAGGAAAAGTTTTGGACCAGATTCTAAAAGATCAGAAAAACGTTTCCAGGATTTCCCCAAAGTTTCATTATCTTTTTGTTTAAAAGATAGGACTTCGAGTCTAAGGTCACCAGTACGGTCAAGGGAATAAAAATCTAGACAAAAGTTGGCTCTTAAAACTCCCCATTCACCTTGCTGTTGACCTACCTTCTGACTATACCATCGTCTAGCTTCTCCTCTTAAAGAAAAAGGAAAAAGATTCCAACGTAAAGTCTTATCAGAGATGCCATCGATGCGAAGACAATCGCATGTCTGCTCAAAATCTCTAATATGAAGGTAAGGGTTTTCGTCTTCCTTTCCCGAAAAAGATAAATTTTGAATCATCGCAATCAACCTTGAACTTAACTTATACTGGGATGTTTGGATAGGCTGTGATGACTCCCATGGTAAAAGGTCAGTTGCTAAAGGTGTTGCGGCATCAAAGATAGATATAGAACCTTGGTTTTCCATTTTTGGTAAAAAGAAAAAGAAAGAATGAAAAAGATAAGAAAATAAAAAGTATGAATACAAGCTAGTAGTAAGACTCAAGGTTATCTCAGCAAACCGTCTTTCTCCCCGGCAACGGCGCCAGAAATGCTTGTTGATATTTGGTAACGCAATTAGGAAATAGGATCCGCAAGCGCACGGATATCGGTGAGCACTTCACCCGAGATGTTATCCTGGGTATCGTATTTATGTTTTTACCTTTAGGAGAAAGAGTGCATCTGACTAACCAAATCTATTACTACTAACCTTTAGGCTACAACCACTATGATTCGATGTGAGTGATGTATAGAGAAGACTACAACCGCACTCTTCTTCTAACCTTGGTAAGGATGATCTACTGTTCTATTGGGGAGGTTTACGGAATCTAGACACCACAAAAGATGTTCAACCCGCACCTATAAACCCTATCGATCCTGCTAACGGGATATGGAATACAAAGGTAACTCGGAATTGTCACGTTCCTCGCTACTACCACGGTCCGGCTAGACGAGGGGATATCTATGAGTATCCTAGCTTAAACACCACGTTTACGCTAGAGATGATTACTCTAAACTCTACGCGAAGATATCAAAGTAAACTCATAAACCAAAGAACAATAAAACAAAGAACTTACTAGAATTTAGAAGTCGAAATACTGAAGAATCCTGAGAACAAGCCTCGGGTTAGAAGAACTTGCTCCCGCAGGTACAACCTCGGAGTAGACACCGATAGGCCGGCTTCCTCCGATCTACACCTCCACTCTATCTCTCTCAATCTAGTAGAACTAATTCTACTTTCACATTGGATGCTAAGCCCTAAGAGGTGGGAACCCTAGAGGGAACCTCTCTCTCTAAACCTAACTAGAGATATGCAACTGAATAATGAATTGGGGTCTTCTCCACCAGGGGTCAGGGGCCTTGCTTATATAGCCCTTTTGGATGAATCTGGACCGTCGGATCAAACCGACCTTCATCCTACGGTTTTCCTTGATCCTCAAAGGCGATGGAGCATAATCCGCGAGACTCGACCTGATTGGTCCCGGGGGCAGGGCGGGCGCCCTAGGGCACAGGGCGGGCGCCCTGTGTCCTGGCCCGTTACGGCTCCCGTTCGTTCCCGTGGCTTCTGGAATCTTCTAGATGTAACATAATTACGTGTTCGGTTAATATCCCGTCATTAATCCGACATGTGGGCCTTTCTTCCGTATTTCCTGATAACCCCCTGCAGAAATAGATAAACAGCAAAACTCATGGAATTCTGTTAGATCAAACCCTAATTCTAGGTGTTGCTTGCATATAGGTCCTTTTCTTTATTTATTTGATGGTTATAATTAATACTTAAGAACCGTCAACACCGTCATGAAGCGCCACCGCATTCCTTGGGTTGCACGCGGCCAGCCTCTTCCGCCATTCCCCGGCTTCAACGAATGCTGCAGCCGAGTCCGAGGTAAGCTAAGGGTGCTCAAGCGCTAGCCGGGTAGCTGTGCGGTGGCCTAGGGTGGTCAGAACGGCCGCGCCACCGCCACGTGTGGCCGCTCACCGTGGCCACAGTCTTCGCAAGCTACGCTGCTTCTGTACCTTCACTTAGCCTAGGCGCTAGGGCCGTAGATGCTGGTCGGCTGCTAGCTGGGCCAGTAGGAACCCTAGGTGGCCGGCGTGGCCGGCCAGTGCCGCCCGGTGTTGCGTCGACTAGCGCGGGAGCGTCGGGGACCTCCTTGATGCGAAGGCGAGTAGTTAGGAGGGTTTTATCGCAAAAACGCTGAGTGTGGGAATAGTACGTATCGTGATCGTGTGATACCATATGATGTGGGGGGCTCTTTTGCAAGAGTGCCAGTGTGCCTGCGGGCTCCCCGCATGGGCCGCCTTTCGCGTGCATGCGTGGAGGCCGTGCTCGCGCTGGGCCGAGTGGGTCGCCATCTCAGCGTTGTGCGGGCTGCACTAGTGGGCCGTGCCGGGGAATTACGTTTTCCCTTTTCTAGCGAATTAAGAAATGCTTTTCTAAATTAGTTTTGACATGATCTTGGGTAAGTTATAATAAATCATGTAGGTGTCCAAAAATCATGAAATAAATTTTGTAAGACTCCTAAAATTAGGCTCTATCTGTTGGTGTATTTAGTTTGTGCTTATATATGTTGACTTTAGGAACCATCAAAATAATTGAGAATGCTTAATATTATGAAGGTAGCATTTGTAGGAATTTTTGTGGTAAAACCATGATTGCTTTGACTTTGAAAATTTTATAGTAGCTTCCTGGAACTATTAGGTACTTGATGTAATTTTTATAGCCCTAGTGATGGGGACGTGATTCCCGATCTTCCTTCAGGTTCAAGATAACTATCGATTTGGTCGGAAGCGACACACGGATCCGGCTCCAGATCACAAAGACCCGAACCCTGCAACCTTAGCACCATGTCTCCTCTGGTTATCAACCGTGTCACAATCCGGTTGACCTCGCCACGAAGGCTAATCCCTGCTGCGAATCGAAGAACACAAGCAAGAACAAGATAAAATGCAACTCAATTGAAGTGACAATTGCAGATGAATGATTAAGCACTCGAAGTTGGGGTCTCGCAAACCAAAAGACGACTGTCAATGGACAGGATAATCTAAGCAAAACCCAAACCCTAACATAGGTGGCGGCTACTGATTATAAAGCCTAAGGGGCATCCAAGAACCCCTACTCACGTCGCTAAGGAGTCTCGACACATTACAAGGCCCAAACGGCCCAAAAGACGGCGACACAGCACCCTGACAGATTCTGAACGTCAACTTATTTCGATAATTTCTGTTGACTCTGATAGAATTTGGGTCTCAAAACAAAGCCATTGGCTAGCTTATGAAATTATCTTTCCATCCATATATGAATCATCGAAAACGGAGTCCGTATGTGTCCTGGGCGTCCGTTTTATTGCAGACTGGTCTAGAAGATCGAGGCAGACTCGAACTCGAATTGGACTGGACCTCCGGCTTGGCTTGGACGTCCTTGCTGGCCTCCTAAGGTGATGGCCAAGGTGTAGGACGTCATGGGGCATCTCTTAAGTGTTCTCCATCTTCTTGGGGCATGCTCCAACTTGGGCCTGGGTCCCAAGTGTGAATAACAAGCCTGCGACGACGCCGTAGCACTCGACAGAAATAGTGGCAGAATGTCTCGATGATTTGGAGACCTTGCCAATGTGATATTGAGGTGAGACCAGATCTATTTGAAAGCTTATCAAATAAGCTTTCCATCAAGTGCTCATTGACCTCGATCGCACTCCGGATGGATGAGTTATGGCCTTCCCAATGAAGCACTATCGGGCTGCCGATGAACCGAAAGTTCAACTTTGATGGACTTGTACTTTGAGACACATTTGTACCTACATTCAAATAACGACATGTACATGTGGAACCAAGTGAATTGTACCCAAAATTACTATGCAAATGTAGGAATGAGCGCACCTTATAATCAATGGTCGTATCCGTTGGTGTCATGTCCTCATCACCTAGACTGTTAGGTATGTAGCTAAATACCTATTAACAATTAAAAGGAATGAGAGCGTAGCAGTGATTTATAAATAAAACACTTGTATGGTAAGCTTGATCTTTGTTTGATGAGGATGATAGGTAGTTAGTAGCTTAGCCATTAGAGCTAGCTTGTTAGTGTAGTTTATGTGTTCTAATTTTAAGAGTTGTTGTTGCCTAAATACTAAATTGTTGCATTATCATCATCGCATGCATGTAGAGAACGAATTGGTGGAGTTCGTCACCGTGGGAGATCAGGAGTACGAGAAGATCGTCGAGGAGTATGAGGAGGAGATTCTCATGTCGGAGGAGATCCTCGAGCCATCGCTGAACTGACCTCACTGACACCCTGCCTACCCAAGGCTAGCCCCGGTGCATAACCCTTATTTTGTAAGTCACTATATATATTTGTTGTGCATTTACGTTGCAGGAGTTTTATGATACCCACATGCATTACCTATGAGTCTTACTAGTGTAGGACCGTGTAGCCGCTTTGCTTAGGTTTATCAGTAGCGTGAGTAAGCTTCCATTATTCACAGCAGGTGGTTATTATTATTATAACTCCCATGATAAAATGATGGAAAAGGAAATGGTGACCGGGCAAGGATATGGTATGGGTATTGGTGGGTGTTGCAGGTTGTGTCCTGCGGCCACGAGGCATAGCTTGGTTGCACTATTTTCCCTGTCCGTGTCGATTAAGGACCATCTGTTGCACGAACCTTGGTCAAGTCACAGATTTATTATCCTGAGCACATACTTGGTTATGGGAGCGGAAAGGCTTGTTACTCTCTTGTCATGGGCTCCGGCTCTTTTCGGACCGACTGATTGGAGGCGGGGGTAAATAGAGGTCTAAGCACCACTTTGAGGAACGGGTTGGTCTTGCTTGTGCTTGGGGTGCAAACGAGGCATGTGTTTTTCGGGTACCCAGCTGGACACATTGATTCGTGAATCGCCATTTCTGCATGATGGTATGGCTTGACTACGCTCTGGCACTGTAGTAAGAACTGACATATGAAAGATGGAAAAATAGCTCTGATTGCTCAACCCTTGCTTAATAATAGAACAGGTGCTTACATAGTATGTTGGATAATGAATTAAATATGGCTGCTAATAATCTAATGAAATAAGGACACACTCTTAGTATTGCTTTCCACAAAACCAGGAACCCACAAGCCATAAAGCCTATCATCACCCTTGAGAGTCGGGAAATATATTCCCAGTCGGGTAAGTCTTGCGAGTACATTGTGTACTCAGGGTTTATTACCCTTGTTGCAGGTGCAGCTTGAGAAGCTAGCTGTTGTGTGGAGGATTCTTCTGGTGGGCACAGACGGATCCTTGTACCGCTTTGCTAGATGTTATTTTATTCCGTTGTTTAATTTATCGCACTCTGAACTTTGGTACTGTAATAAAGAATTTCTAAGACTCTTTGTTGTATGAAATGGATTAAGTATTGTAAGCTTGTACTCATTATTGGATCCCAGGTGTAAAACTGTGGAATGTTTCGAGTTCTCTCTTGGGGTGTGCTCGATGGAACTGTCTGGTTTAGCTTACTTTCAGGGTACTTAGTGTCTAGTGGCAGACAAGTGCCTCTGAAAGTGTGTTAATTCGGACGGTTCTGCCACAGCAGACAAAGTATATTGGGTGTGATAGTATTTCCAGTAGATAATCTATCCTACTTTTAGATGTTGGATAAAAAACACACTTCAATAGGATCTTACTTTGCCCCCAAAAGTAGAAGGCTCTCAAATTCGCTCCTCAACTCTATTCATGCGCCTATTGAGGATGCCTCTACTTTTATGTTCTTCATAGTTCCTCTTCTGCTTCCATGCACATCCTACCCGCCCACTACCGATATGTAGATCCACCGCCTCCATACGTCTCTATTGTCCAAAACAGGGCCTATGTCCTCGGTAGGCTCACCCCACCATCGTGCCCTCCCATGGGTGCTCACGTGCCTTCCCCAACAGCCTCCACCACCTATCCCTCTCTTAGTCAGCTGCACCGCTCACGCATCGTCCCAAGTGGCCTCTACCACCCACTTGCGCACCCCTAGTGGCTTCACCATGCACCCGTCCTCCCTTGGTGGCTCCACCACTCATGCTCCCTTGGTTGCCTCCATCACCGGTGCTCCCTCCCTCAGTGGCATCCACTGCAACACTCCCTCCCCCAATGGCCTTCACCATCGCACGACCTTCCCTAGTGGCCCCCACCACCCAAGCAACCTCCACTGCCAGCCTACCCACTCTCGGTGGCCTCCACCACTACTGCCCTTCCCCACTTGCCTCCAAGGCGAAGTAAGTTTTAGTTTTTTCTATTTTTTTCAATATACATGTCATAGCCAATGCATTTAGATGTTCTCTTGATTGTAGATGGCTTTCATGGATGATGATGATTTAATTGAGTATTCATGGGATGAAGAGGACTCCGATGACAATAAATTGATCATAGTTTATGTTGCTGACCTTATATAGAGATGACGAATGATGGTTCAACGTGAATCAATCCCTTTTTGGCGTATTATTTCATTGATCCTCCCATCATAATGAAAAGTTCTTTAGGAGAAGGTTCTAGATGTCAAATGTTGTTGTTGCGTATTGTGGTAGGAGTGGAGGCTCATGACGATTATTTTAGGAAAAAAGCAAACGTAGTTTGGGTTACTTGGAGCTACTACATTGCATAAGGTGGTTGGCTCCCTTTGTATGCTTGCTAATGATGTTCTTGTAGATTAAATGGATGAGGCGGTGTAACACTGCACCCTAGTCCATTAGTAGCACGTAGTAGTTGGCCCATGTGGTGGTTGTGGTTGGTGGGTTTAGTACCACCTTTGAAGTTCAGGGCTGGTAAGGGCCAGCTTATAATCCTTGTCGTTCTAAACGTAGCATCTCCAAGTTAACTCTTTTACATGAAGCAAGGATGGAAGTGTAAGAGAGGTGCTATGCATATATGGGTCTATTCCATGTGAGGAGCTAGGTCGTAAGCAAATTTTGGGTGTGGGGTGTTACATATGGTATTTAGTGCATCAATCCTTGCTACAGGTGCATTGCTGCGTGGTACGTTGTGCATGGAGAGGTAAAATGCACACTCTTACATGGCCAAGGAGGGGAAAGAGTGGTACTGCTTGTACCAATGGGTCGTTTTGGACATTTGCTACATATGTGGTGAGCTGTTGAGGGCGTCAACCCTTAAGAGGGGGGTTGAATGTAAGATCCCAGCTCATTTCTATCTTGTAGTAGTTGGCCCATGTGTGGTTGTGATTGGTGGGTTTAGTACCACCTTTGAAGTTTAGAATGTTGAGGGACAACTTATAATCCTTGTTGTTCCAAACATAGCACCTCTAGGTTAACCCTTTTACATGAAGCGAGGACAAAAGTGTAAGAAAGAGGTGTACACGTATGTGGGCTCGCTTTGCGTGAGGAGCTGGGTCATAAGTAGACTTTGGAAGTGGGTTGTTAAATGTGGTTAGGATCACAAAGAGCACCATGATTGATGCTTTCAATCACTTTGTAGAGGCTATGGTTGATGTGTTTGGATGTTAATACTTGAGACCACCCACTACTAAAGACATACTAGATTGTTTGCTATGAACACTAAGAGAGGTTGGCTTGGGGTCGCGGTATTAATTGTATGCATTGTATGTGGAAGAGTATCCCAATAGGATGAAAGGGAAATAATCAGGGCGCGTGACACTAGAAGTTGTTGCATTTGAGTATTTCATGGACTTCTTCTCCTATTCAGTACATGGTGAATTTAGCGGGTATCCTATTCAAGTGCACCATGTGGTACTATTTGGCAGATGGGATCTACCCTTCTTTAGCAACTTTTGTGAAGAGGTATCAAAATCCACTAGGGAACCAGGAATTTTATTTAACAATAGCTCAAGAAGCTATGAGGAAGACTGTGGAGAGAGCTTTGGTGTTTCACATGCTTGATTTTCCATGGTGAGGGGTCCTGCTATATTTTGGAACAAAGAGACCTTTTGGTACATAATGGCAACTATTGTGATCATGCACAATATGATCATTAACGATGAACGGGATGAGGATGATATTGGGGGCTACAACTATGACCAAGATAGTGGCAAGGTGGTGAGGGAGGAGGAGCACTGATGGCATAACCCTCTTGTGTTGTTAGGATTCCTTAAGATTCACAAGGAAACTGGAGACAAACAGGCATATAAGAGGCTTCGAGAGGATCTTTCGCATCGTGTGTCGCTATGGCGGTGGCCGAACCAAGCAGTGCCATGTCACTGAGCCGATGTGGTGGCTACTTGACAATATTGTGGCATGTCCATGCACTTTGGCCCCTAGAGTTAGCCCTTCCTTCCCTCCTCTTTGCCACCTCGGCCATCCCACGTGACAACTGCTTTGCCTTGAGTCAAGCAGGTTGCAACAAACTACAACAACACTAGTCGGTTGTTGTCGAGACACCTAGGTCATGTTGCCTCTAGTCGCTTGTTCCTATGATGACCAAGCCATCTTTGGCTTCTTGGCCCCGTGTTGACCAAGCCGCGCCACCATCCAATCGACCCCAAAGCCACTTGGCCTCCTCGTGACATGCCTCTCCGCTCTGCCTTAGTTCTTTGTTTGTGCCTCTATTTTCCACATAAGGGTCATAGATAGAAAAATATGACAGGGTTGCAAGGCTAGGCCTACCCAGGAGGTGCACATGGTAGATCACACCACTGTTTTGTACCTTTATTTTTCCCAATCGCTGATTGGGGTTGAGTTGTCCACCACCCATCAACCTCTCATGTATCTACTTTGACATCAGTGTTGCTTGCACCATCCTCTACCTCTTCGATGATTGTACAGCCTAGACGGGTACACGATTGTCAATGCAGGACCCACAGGGTTCCCTAGCGATGTGACTACAAATCATGGGCCCTGGCCTAGCCCATAAACTGGAGCAAGGAGAGGTGTAGCATCCACTACACCTCATCCGAGTAGAATAGGCCAGACTAGCCAGATTCCTGTGGATAGTAACTTCTGTATATAGTTCAGGACACCTTCTTTGGATCTGACTAGGATTATAACTACACCACTGTCTTCTCTATCGATATAAAGAGAGGGCATGGGCACCCCTGTAACAAGAGACAACACAATCAATCTAACGTAATAGGCTAACACCGACTGGACGTAAGGCTATTACTCGATCACAATCGAGGGCCCGAACCAGTATAAATCGACTGTCTCTGCGTCCACCGTCGAGTTCTAGCATATGCTGAAGTCTGAAGAACTATCCTGGGTACCCCCATGGCAAGCTATCGTGGTCAAACACTGACAGCTGGCGCTCTAGGTAGGGGCTTTCAGCGCAATCGCGATCAAGAGATCTACAGATTTCGACAACATGATCTTCCCAAAGGGATCAATCTTCATCTTTGGATCATGGGTTTGTGAGGCGGATGATGAGGGCAACCTCCAAGGACATCTCGTTGAAGCTCTAGAAACCCACGAGGAACTCGCTCTTCCGATGAAGCTTACCGAAGATCTCACTGAAAGGCTTACGGTGTCCGAATCGACTCGGACCCCGACGACAACCAGTCTTGACTTGACATCTGGATCGGATTCCTCCTTGGAGTCTTGTTTGGGTTCTTTCAAAGGCAAGCCAAGTCCTTTTCTAATTGGACTCCAGAACGCGGCATCAATCCTTCAAAACATCAATTCGAACCTACTTCAGGTTTCTCCCAGAAAATTGAGTCATCTCCCAACCGGACTTAACAATGTGGCAAGGGCGTACCAAGACTTACTCTGAAATACGACCAGTCCAGCGTGGAGGCTATGTCTTACCGGGGCACAGGAAGGTCTTGTATTAACCGTAACATCTAAAGATTGTCTAGTTCACTGGTCGGGTACTTGTCACCAGAACAACAATGCCTGACTAGTTGAAGAAGCTATCATTCTACCCTACCAAGAAGGTAGCGTGCTCCGTGATGTCAACACTCCAACTGAAGTCATCAGCAAGGCAAGCCTAGTGCCAGGCCATGAAGCCTTCATGATTCGGTGGCCACCACCGATGCCGCCAACTACACCCGATGTTAGATCTTTAGATGAATCAGAATCAAACATATTGCCCAACGCTCCTGAATACGATGGCGAATCTAAGAGCCAGAGATGAGCTAGAGAAAGAAGGAACAAACTAAAAGAAGTCCGCAGACACCGTGCCAGGCAACAAAAAGAAGCACAGGACACGTATAGGATAGAGCAGGCAACAAAAAGAAGCACAGGACACGTATACCACAAGAGGAAATGAGAGAAAGAAGCCAAAGAAAGGCGCACAACCAAAGTACATGGAGCCCCTTACGACAAGATATGGGAAGCACTAAAAGAACTCGAAGCAATCTTGCATCCCAACGAGGAACAAGAACAACTCCGAGAAGTTCTCTGGACAACAGCCCTGAAGGCGCATGGTGGAAGAACTCATTCCAGGCTTCCCGCTAGGATAGCATCGCATGAACAAGACGAGCAAAGTCAAAGGAGGTCTACCTTCAAAAGACTAGGACCAAACAGGATCTAGAATTGAGAGAAAAGAAGAGACCACGCCCAGAGTAATCAAGTCGAGCATCCGAGAGAAGAAAGGAGCAGAGCATCTTACCGCTCATCCCCACGATTTATTCCTAGGCTAAATGATAGCTGGCAGGAAGAGGGAGCTGAGTCAAAACACAGAGAAGCCAAAACGCACGATAGGTTTCCCTGTTTTTCAAGGAGACTTGCTTTGGTACAGCTGCCTCACAAGTTCAAGCCGTCAAACCACTCCAAATATGACGGGAAGACCGAACCAAAGCAGTGGCTCAGAATCTACTCGCAATCAATCGAACTAGCTGGCGGAGATGACGATATCAAGGCATTATTCTTTCCCATGGCCCTAGAAAACATGCCCCTCCAATGGTTTGACAAATTGAACCCGAGGTCAATCAGAGGCTGGGAGGACTTGCAAAAGGCCTTCTGCGAAAATTTCACTGGCATCATTACGCACCCCATCACACATGCAGAGCTAAAAGGACTCAAGCAAAAGGGAGGTGAAAGCCTGAGAGATTATTATTGACATTTTGGTGAGTTACATGTCCAGGTACATGACATCACCGAACGAGAAGTGATTGAAGCCTTTTCCCACGGAATCATGGCTAAATGGCAATTTCAAGATTTTTGCAAAGAAAACCCAAAGAATAATGAAGAATTTAGACACGCGGTAGAAAAGATGATTATGACTGAAGAAAAGATGAGGGAAAGATTTTTGGACAAAAACAACCGAGAAAACAACAGAGACAACTCAGACCGAAGAAATTTTCCAAACATGGGACATCCAGACAGGAAGCGCAGAGCAGTCGACACCGTCGCCATGGCCGACAAGACGAAAAAATTCTCAAAATTTAGGAGGTTCGAAGACATCAAGAATATGCACTGTATACCCACAAGGAAACCACACAACCGGAGACTGTCGAATCTTCATTGATCGGTACGCAAGAAAAGGAAGAAAAAACAAGGATAAACAAGAGGATAACAAGAAGAAAGACGAAGACAACACGAAAGACAAAGGATTCCAGTAGCCAAAGGGAATAGTTGCAGTAATTTTCTCTGGAGTTCTAGGTTCCAAAAGCAAGCACCAAGACAAGCTGGCTCTCCGCAGCATCATGGCAGCCGAACCAGCCGTCCCAAGGTACCTAAATTGGTTACAGTACCCAATCTAGTTTTCAAGAGAAGATCAATGGACTAGCGTTGGAAATGCCAGCCTATATCCTCTAGTCCTAGATCCAACTATAGCAAGGATGACAGTCACCAAAGTTTTGATCGATGGGGGAGCTGGACTCAACATCATATTCTCAGAAATGCTAAGGAAGATGGGGCTAGACTTCGCCAGGTTGATTACCCCAACAGGAATACCATTCTATGGAATAGTACCCGGCAAAGTTGCCATGCTGCTCAGACAAATCACTCTACCAGTAACGTTTGGAACACAAGCAAATTACCGAACCAAATTCATTCAGTTTGAAGTTGTGGACTTTGAGATATCATATCATCCCATCCTTGGAAGACCAGCACTTGCAAAGTTCATGGCTATACCTCACTACCCATACCTCCTGCTCAAGATGTCAGGACCTCATGGAATACTCTCCCTCCGGGGTGACCTGAAGTGCGCTTTCGATTGTGACATTCAAGCAATCCAAATCGCAGCCAAAGCACAAGCAGCCGATGACAGACAAGAAATTACCACAATCGCTGCACAAATGAACCTTGCATCCTTGCACCACAAAAAGAAGCCGATGTAAAGAAACCTTGCATCCTTGCACCACAAAAAGAAGCCGATGCAAAGAAACCTTGCATCCTTGCACCACAAAAAGAAGCCAATGTAAAGAAAATTGACCTAGGTACTAGTGACCCTAAGAAGACAGTTACCATCAGTGCTCACCTCTCAGCTAAATAGGAACTTGCGCTCACCAACTTTCTTCGGGACAACAAAGATATCTTCGCTTGGAAGCCGGTCGACATGCCCGGTGTCCCAAGAGAGTTGGCTAAGCACAGAATCGATGTCAATGAAGGCTCCAAACCAATCAAGCAACGACTAAGACGATTTTCACCAGACAAAAAGGAAGCAATCAAGAAGGAGATTACAAAATTAATGGCAACCAGATTTATAAGAGAAATTCTTCATCCAGATTAGCTAGCGAATCCCGTTCTAGTATAGAAAAAGAACATAGCAGAATGGCGCATGTGTGTCGATTACACGAATCTCAACAAACATTGCCCAAAGGACCCGTTCGGGTTACCGTTAATTGATCAAATTGCCAATTCAATCGCAGGATCCACCCTGCTATCTTTCCTCGATTGTTGTTCAGGCTATCATTAGATTGCATTAAAAGAAGAAGACCAGAGCAAGACATCTTTCATCACTCTATTCAGCGCCTATTGCTATAAAACCATGTCCTTTGGACTCAAGAACGTCGGCGCCACCTATCAAAGAGCTATTCAAACATGTCTCGGTGAACAGATTAGTGACAACATGGAAGCTTATGTTGATGACGTAGTAGTAAAGACAAAAAAATCAGATATGCTAATTGAAGACTTGAAGCAGACTTTTGAAAATCTAAATAAGTGGAAGTAGAAATTGAACCTAAACAAGTGTGTTTTCAGGGTACCATCAGGACAACTACTTGGATTCCTTGTCAGTAATCGAGGAATAGAAGCAAGCACTAAGCAAATTCGAGCCATAATAGAAATGGCACCCCCGTGCTGTGTAAAAGATGTGAAAAAACTAACAGGAAGCATGACAGCCCTCAATCGCTTCATCTCATGACTCGACGAAAAAGGACTCGCTTTCTTCAAGCTATTAAAAAAGACAGACAAGTTTGAGTGGACAGAGGAAGCCAAGGTGCCTTTTGAAAGCCTTAAGGTGTACCTTACCTCATCACCCATACTCACACCACCTAAGAAGCACAAGACATGATGTTATACATATCGGCAACATCTACTGTGGTCGGTGCAGCAATTGTGGTGGAAAGAGAAGAAGAAGGGTATGTATACAGAGTACGGCGGCTGGTATACTACATCAGCGAAGTTCTGACAGACTCAAAAATATAGTACCCGCATGTACAAAAACTACTCTGTGCCCTCCTATTCACTTCCTACAAGCTATGACACTACTTCGAAGGTCACAAGATTACCGTAGTAACAGATTTTCCTCTCGGAGACATCTTGTGTAATAGAGATGCGACAGGACGCATATCAAAGTGGGTAGTGGAATTCAGAGCTTTAAATATCTATTTCTCTCCTCGAAAAGCAATAAAATCACAAGCACTCGTAGACTTCGTGGTCGAATGGACAGAAATCCAACAACCCTCACCAGATGCCTTCCTCGACCATTGGAAGATGTGCTTTGACGGATCACTCAAGTTAGGCGGGGCTGGCGCAGGTGTTCTTTTCATATCCCTAGAAGGAAAACAACTTAAATACATACTCCAGATACAATGGCAAGCCACAAACAATGAAGCAGAATATGAAGCACTCATCCATGGGCTAAGGACCGTGACTTCTCTCAGAATCAAACAGTTACTTGTCTATGATGATTCAGCTGTGGTCATCAATCAAGTCAACAAAGACTGGAACTACACCAAAAACAACATGGACGCCTATTGTGCTGAAGTACGAAAACTAGAGAAAAAATTTCAAGGACTAGAAATCCTACATGTTTTACGAGATTCAAATATTGCAGCAGACATTCTCGCCAAGCTAGGATCGAACAGAGCAAAGGTCCCGCCAGGTGTGTTTGTAGAGGTGTTGCCATCACCCTCCATAAAACAACCCAATGGGATAACCTCTGAGCCACCAGCACCAACAACCCAGAGCATGGTAATCACCAGGTCATAGACTCAAGACTTCATCGACTACATCAAGCAAAACAAGCTACCATCTAATAAGGAAGAGGCCACCAGGATAATCAGAAGAAGCAAGAACTACATCCTTGTAGACGACAACTTGTACAAAAGAGTCACATCATTAGGACTACTTCTTAAATGTATCTCAAGAGAAGAAGGAAAAGAAATCCTAGAAGAAATACACTTAGGTTGCTACGGCAACCACGTAGCCTCAAGGACTCTTGTGGGCAAAACTTTTCGCACCGGTTTCTATTGGCCAACAGCTTTGAAAGATGCAGAAGAACTAGTCAGACAGTGCAAAGGGTGCCAAATGTTCGCAAGGCAAGCTCACATACCAGCTCACGACCTAATTTGCATCCCTCCTGCCTAGCCGTTCACATGTTGGGGGCTGGATCAAGTAGGACCACTCAAAAAGGCCAAAGGTGGATTTGAGTAAATCTTCATCGCAATCGATAAATTCACCAAGTGGATCGAATACAAACCGCTCGTAAAATACAGCACATCAAAAGCAGTAGAGTTCATCCAAGACATTATGCACCGCTTCGGAATACCCAAC
Organism: Saccharum spontaneum; assembly: GCA_022457205.1. Lineage (NCBI taxonomy): Eukaryota > Viridiplantae > Streptophyta > Magnoliopsida > Poales > Poaceae > Saccharum > Saccharum spontaneum. The sequence continues at coordinate 22,219,443 of CM039611.1, forward strand.
CGCGTCATCACAGATTTGGGTTCCCCTTTTACAGCTATCGAGTTCAAAAATTTGGCACAAGACTGTGGCATCAGTATAGATTATGTGTCAGTTGCACACCCTGAAGCCGATGGACAAGTAGAAAGAGCCAATGGACTTATACTAGCTAGATCGAAACCAAGATTATATGAAGAATTAGAAGATTATGACTCCAAATGGATTGAAGAATTACCCAAAGTAGTATGGGGGCTACACACTCAAGTAAGCAGAGCAACTGGATACTCACCTTTCTTTCTAGTATATGGATCAGAAACCATGCTACCAGCAAATTTGATCTGGACATCCCCAAAAATTGAACAATACGAGGAGGGAGAAGCAGAACACACCTGAAGATTGGAACTGGACAATACAACAGAAGTCAGAGTAAACACTACCCTTCAGTCAGCTCGATACCTCCAAGGTCTAAGGCGCCACTACAACAATGCTTAGTTCAAGTCGGAGACCTTGTACTACAAAGAGTACAAAAAACTAACGGACGCCATAAACTACTCAGCCCATGGAAAGGTCCTTTTATTGTCACAAAAATCTCTGGACCAGGCACATACAAATTAATGAATGAAGATGGAATAGAAGTAAGGAATACGTGGCATATCAGCCGGCTAAGAAGATTCTACGCTTGAAGAACTCAAGACAAAATTTATGTAGCAACAAAGCAATGTGTAATCAGGATTCATGGCCAATGAAATAAAGATGATATTCCTCATCAACATTTAATTATGATCTATCCTGAGTTGTTTTCACAACCGGATGAGAGCAAAAGAGCTAAAAAGATGCTTGAGCTCGTAATCCCAAGTCTTTTTAGGCTTGGATGAGAGTAAGGCTGATAAGCTGACACTTGAACTATCCTGGGTTGTTTTCACAACCTGGATGAGAAGCAGAGGTGCTCACCCGATCCTAAGTTGTTTTCACAATCGGATGAGAGCAAAAGAGCTGAAAAGATGCTTGAGCTCGCAATCCCAAGTCTTTTAAGGCTTGGATGAGAGTAAGGCTGATAAGCTGACACTCGAACCTATCCTAGGTTTTTTTCACAGCCTGGATGAGAGCCAGAGGTGCTCGCCTGATCCTAAGTTGTTTTCACAACCGAATGAGAGCAAAAGAGCTGAAAAGATGCTTGAGCTCGCAATCCCAAGTCTTTTTAGGCTTGGATGAGAGTAAGGCTGATAAGCTAACACTCAAACCTATCCTGGGTTGTTTTCACAGCCTGGATAAGAGCCAGAGGTGCTTGCCCGATCCTAAGTTGTTTTCACAACCAGATAAGAGCAAAAGAACTAAAAAGATGCTTGAGCTCTCAATCCCAAGTCTTTTTAGGCTTAGATGAGAGTAAGGCTGATAAGCTGACACTCGAACCTATCCTGGGCTGTTCTCACAGCCTGGATGAGAGCTAGAGGTTCTTGCTCTATCCTAGGTTGATTCCATAACCGGATGAGAGCAAAAGAGCTGAAAAGATGCTTGAGCTCGCAAATTTACAAATCAAGAGCAAAAGAGGTGAAAAGATGCTTGAGCTCTCCTTGTCCCAAGTCTTTTCAGGCTTGGATGAAAGTAAGAAGGCTGAAAAGCCAACACTTGACCTATCCTAGGTTGTTCTCACGGCCTGGATGAGAGCCAGTGAGAGCGTTTGTCCTATCACGGAGTTGTCCAACACCAGAAACAACCCAACTGATCCAGCAACTATGCTTGACAAGACTCATGAAGATATAAAAAACAAGAGCAAGACCAGTTGGAGAGACACGACTCAAAGGAACCTGGATACGCCTGCAAAAACTAAGGCTTATATCCAACACACATTCAAGGAAAATTCCAAAGTATGGGAAAATACCTCAGAAAGATTCACTCGAATGATTCAAGCAAAATATTCAAAATAAATCCAGAGAACCAGAATTTCTTTACAAGGCACAATACAAAGTATATCTATACAAAAGGAAGGCGCTCGGGCACTACAAAGGCTAACCATCAGCTTCATCATCAGAACAGGGGGAGCTAAATATCAAGCTTTTCGGCAATGAAAGTGGCCAGATCTTCAACTTCAGGTTTAGCCTTCTTAATGGAATCCAAATAATTGTCATCATCGGCTTCTTTCCTAAGTTTTTCTAAAGGGACCGATGGAGCAAGAACATGGATATGAGCTAAAATGTTCTTGACACACGTCTGGACCCCATTCTTCATGAAGCTCTGAAGACGCTTAGGAATCAGCGGGATGAAGTCGCCCCAGGTCCTTCCATCATCTTCAGAATTTTGAAGAAGTTTTGCAACAGTCTTGAAAGGTTTCCACAATGTAGCAAACCATTGGTCAGATGTAGCCAACTTCTAGGAGAAATCTTCAATGGTTTTCATCCCCTGCACAAGATCTCTGTCAGCTCCACGTCTAATTAACTTGGCAAGCGCAAGTTCTTCTTCAGCACGAGTAATTACCTCCTCAGCCCTATTGTGATTATTACGGATAAGTATCTTCATTTCCTCAATAACCCCAGAGAGTTTTTGCTTATCTCCACGGAGTGCTAGTCAAAAGCAATAAGAGATCATGCAAAATTAGAACAGAATTAGAGAAATAAAGAAGCAAATAAACAAAAAAAGAACTCAGAGTACCTTCACACTCCTTCTTAAGACCTTCACATTTCCTAGAGGAATCCTGCAAGGCGGCCATGGCTTCATCTCTCCTCTGCTCCGCTTCAATAATTTGCGCACGAAGAACCCTCTCAGAATCCTGACGTCCTTGCCGCTCAGAATCCAGCTCTACCTCCTTACTAGCCAACTGCGCCTTCAGCTGACTCAATTCAAAGGACAGCTTCTTTTCAGTCTCACCCGAGCCAAAAAAGCTAGAGTGATCCCAAGAGAAAGACTACTCCCGCAGAAAAAAAAGGAAATGAGAAAAGAGAGTAAAACAAACCGGCAAGACAAAAACAAAGAAAGAAGAAGATGACTACCTAAAGCTGCTCTCCAAAGGAAGCTGCACCAGCTGCAAATCTTCCCCAGGACTCGGTCAACTCAGAGAGATGATGGGTGGCATCAAATTGCAGCACCACATCCTCCTCTAGACGAAGACCGCTGGAAGCACGACCAGCAGTGGAAGAAGTCGGCTGAACCGAGGAGACCACCACTAGAGCCGAAGCCGTAGCAGCAGAAGCCCCGGCTATCTCCTTAGACAGACCTGCCACTACGGTCACCATCATCTCCGGAGTTGGTGACTCTGCGGCAGCATGAACATCAGGAGCCACCCTCTCCCCCACAACCGCCCCGCTAACCATGTGTTTTGAGTTCTGAGACTCAGTACGCACAGCCGCACTAGTGGACTAAGAAGAAGCCATTTGGGGGTTGGGGGAAGGCGAGGGTGAAGGCCTGCAAAATGATGGACAACCTCAACGATACGAAGATGAACCAGGAAAAGGAAAAACAGAAGCAAACAACCTAACCAGGATTCACTTACTTGGCCATCTTCCTCTTCATACTAAAACCCCCAAGCCGAACTAAAGGTTTCGGCGGAGGCATGGTGGCAGAAAAGACATCATCACCACCCCACGCCAGGGATGGCATGGTTGACACCTGAGCCCTAGAAGAAGTCAGGCTCGACGACCGCTTACTGCAAAGGACAAGGACAAGTCAATAGAAGCACTCAAGAATAACAGCAAGAAAACAAAAATACAACGACAACTCACTAACGAGTGTCGAGGGACGCATCCTCATCCTCCTCGCCCTCGAGCAACTCAACCATAGTACCATCTGAGAAAAGAGAAAGTACCCGGTTATGCACGCAAACAAACAACAAAGAAGACAAAAATATTGAAATGCTCACCTAGGAGCATGCTACCTACAACTTGAGTACCTAGATGAGTACTCGATTGACGAGGCTTCTTGGTACAAGACACCCCGGCAGAAGCGTCGCCTGCTCGCGTCCTCTTGCTACTATGAGGGGCTCGAGGAACTGGACGAGGGACATAATCAACGTATGGGATGGTTTTTGTGATGGAAGCACCAGGAAGGATGGTGGTGGCTTGAGACTTACTGGTTGAAGATGCTCTAGCAAGGTTCTCACTAGCTTTCACCCTAGAAGGGTTGTCATCAGCGGGGATCAGATCAATGAAATTCTGACCCAAATCCTGCAGATAACCAACAACAACAAGAGAAGTAAGGGAAATGAAGACAGAAAGTACCAGCAACAAAGGGAATATAAAGAATAAAGTACTCACAGAAGATAAACAACTTACAGCACGAGGTGGGTTGTCGGCACAGTACTCAAGGACCGTGTGCGGAACAACGCTCACTCCCTTCAGAATTTTCTTGAGGTGCTCCAGCACCACTTCTTTGGTTAACTCCAGAGCTGGGACCATACGAGAAGGGTCCTTGGCCCCAGAGTACTCAAAGCCATAGTTCTCCCTCGCCTTCAAGGATTGAACTCACCGGCGCAGATAACTAGCGGTGATTCCAAAGCCATTCAGTCCTTGCTACTTCAGAATCTAGATTCTATCAAGCAATGGCTGGATCTTCTTAAGCTCTTCGCTCGACAAAGGGTTCTTCTCCCAACGATCATTGACCGAGGGACCAGAATCAGAGTGAACAACAAGAGCGGGGAGCGTGTTTCCGGCATAAAATCACTCGGAACGCCACTCCTTCACAGAATCAACCAGGTCATAGTCGAAAAAGGGATTTTTCTTGCCCTGGTGGAATTGAATCCCACAACCACCCAGAGGAGAAATATTATCACTCCGAGGGTGTGGTTTTAGATGAAAGAAATAACGAAACAAGGAGATGGAAGGGACGATTCCAAGTATGGTTTCACAGAGATGAACAAACACATACAAGTAAAGCACACCAGTCGGGGTCAAGTGATTTAAGCAAATCGGCGGGCAAGCAGAGACCAGCTCAAATAAAAGAGATAAACAGGACAATCTCACCAGGACCAGGAGTAGGAACCCGGTGCTGGCCTGTGATCTTCCAATCGGCAAAATCCTTCTCCTGGATAAGGCCGTCGCTGACTAACTCACGCAACTAATCCTCCGTTATAGTCAAAATTGGCCAGAGCTTCTTTGCAGCCCTCATGGCAATGAATTTCTGATTCTTGATGATCGACAGCGACGCCTCCTCGTCCACCAAGACCTCCTTCGACTTGCTCGACGACTTCTTCTTGCCCATACAATGGCGAGGATCTGAGGTCGCCGGGATAAGCTCAATGGCGATGACAACAATGGCGGCGTAGGAACTCTAGAGGCTAGGGTTTCGTAAAGGCCGAATGCTAAAGGACAAAGGCAGGGTAAGAAAGAAGAAAAAGAAGGAGGGCCCTTAAATAGATTTACAATGGTAAAAACGTGGCCCATCAGGCCCGCTTAACGCGGCATGGAAACACAACGGTCTGTTTCTTACCATAACTGACACAACCAAAATGAAAAACGATGCAACTTTTCATAACAGTACCGTACAATGGGTATATTTTAGACTTATCCGTTCACACTGCGCCATTGCTGAATTGTTACAGATCGCGCAACTCAAAAAAAACTCGCTATTTACAAGATTCATAGAAGACATTACAGTACGCCGCTAGAGAACCCAGATACTCCAAAAACAACCCGGATGATACTCAAAAAGCACTCAGATAACAGAAAAGGAGATAGCAACTGAGAAAGAAAGATTTTTTATTACAAATATCATCAAAGGGCACAAGGTTACAGATCTTACAAGACCCAACGAACTCGGTACTACGACGAGCAAGGTAGCAACAAAGAGCCTAGGCAGAACTCAGCTCTGGAAATGACTACATGCTCCTAGCCACAACACGGCAGAAGACAACCAACTCGGATACACTATTTTCTTCAAAGGAAGGACGCGGTGCATCCAAGACGGATATCAGCAGCACAGTGGGACAACTCGGACCAGACAAGGCTCACAGACATCAGTCTACCCAAGCCCGATGTGATCCTGAATCAGACGCTGATCTGCACCGAACAGTCGCAAGGCAATGTGGACGGATCAACCCGGAGCTACTAGATGATGGAATGCATCCCACATCACAAGACTTCTTCCACTTGACACCACGTACTACCTGGTACAATGCTGCTGCGAGATTAGTCTACCTCTAATCTCGATCACAAGACTTCTTCCATTTGCTACAAGACTTACAAGACTCACAACTCACGCCCGAGGGCTACTCTACTTCATAAACTATCATATTCATGGCTACGGAGGCTTCAGACTATACAACAAGACACTTGATGAATCGAAGCAGCACACCAGGAGGGTATTTATAGGCCAAAGAGCGGCATACATAGACCGGGAGCACCAACAAAACAAGCCTGACAAAGGTCTCAGTGAAAAGACAGAAAGCAACAAGAAGAGGACACGCGCGTAAAGGAACAATATTCAAGGACAAGCATATTCGAAAGAATATACCAACACTGTACACCCCGTGATTACAGAGAATTCAATTCAACCGCCAACCACCACCAACCTCGAATATAAAGCTGGCTACCTAAGAAGACAACAGAGAACCCTCTATCCGAGTTCTTGATGATCGAAAAGAACTCGGAAAGATGCTCGGGGCTGCAGGGTACATATCTTGAGAAGAGTTTTTCAGTTTTTTCAACAATTGAAATTCAAGACCCTCCAACTTTTTGTTCCAAATAGCAAGAGGCTCGGGGGCTACACTCAGTGAGTGAAAAAGCGCACGTCACTTGAAAGACTTCTTCAAGACAGGACCACTTCAAGGCTTCACGTCGAAAGGACCCAGAACAAGCTTGATTCATCAGGCATAGCCGGAGAAACAAGGAAGTCTTCGAGTTCAACCATGAAATGCTCGGGGCTTATCGATGCGGGACCCACAGGGTTCCCCAGCGATGTGACTACAAATCGTGGGCCCTGGCCTGGCCCACAAACTGGAGCAAGGAGAGGTGTAGCATCCATTATGTAACGGAACCGTCCAAATTATAAGAGCACAAGTACAAAAACAATCACCGAAGTGATCAAATTCTCGCACTTGAGCCCATATAACTCCGGTAGTCCAATGAAATCACGAGGGATTTCAAACCAACCAACATACAAGCCAAGATCGTAGTGATTCAACATAACAAGTCACATGTTACATCCATTTCACAAGTAATTCAATATACACCGGAGCTCAACAAAGTTAGTACAACTTGCATTGGAAAGTAGCGGAAGCAAAGTAATTTGAAACTAACAACACTATTATTTAAAATACATGCCAGTACCAAGGTCGACTTCCAACAAAAGCATTTAGAGAAAAGATAACTCAGAAGGATCATGCCCGTGATCACACTCCGCCTCTACGGCAGGAGTCAACCAACTCTTGCAGCCGCCATGGTACATCACAACCTACAACAAGTGGGGATAAAACCCTGAGTACAAGAAGGTACTCAGCTAGACTTACCCGTCATAAACTAGAAATAAGGTGACACCAAGGATTATGCAAGGCTGATATAAAGTGGGCTAGCTTGACAACATTTTGCATAAAAGCTTAATATGGATAAGTGATCATTAATGCTTAAGCATCAAGTTAATTATCATTACCCTGTCATCTATATTAAAACCTATACTAGAGCACTCACTTTATTAGGAGCAAACAATATTAACCATAGCAGGTATAAATTGAGGCAACCTTTCCATCGTTATCCAATTAACCATCCGTGCAATTTAATGGAATCTACGTTGCCGCTGCTCAAGTCAAGTGCTCACTAACCGGGAGCGACAGCGATTCGAATCGAATTCCTATCCAGCTGGAGGGGTATTTCTAACACTCACCGCGCAGGCCCCTGCTAGGGTCGCACAAGCCACCTTTCGTACGATTCAGGAATCGCGGGTCCGAATGATGTCACAACCCCAAGGGCGACACTCTGCCAGGTGATAGGGACTCTAACCCCCCTTGGTCTCATGCCAATGTCCCCAAGCACATCCTTTCTCTCCTCCAAGAAGTAACCTACCATTCGATTCCCGACCTGAACCATATTACTCGGCTTCGCGGTCGGAACGACTTATCCGGCCAACTAAGTGTTAGACTGCGTTCAACATGACTCAAGGACGTACAACGAATCGGTCCTTAAACGACTCAGACGGGGATAGATCCACACCCAAGACCTCCATGCCTTGTTGCTTCACTATCGTCATCCCGCCCGGTCTCATTTCATTTTATTAACACATGGTTCCATTCCACGATAGCAAATATAGCCAACCGTGCCATATATGAATATCCCTATATCTCGCAGGTGACAGGAAATCACCTGACTTCTACCGCTTAAAGCAGGGCTAAGCATTTATTCGATCCTAGTCTATATAGGATTCAAGGATTCATATAACTGGACAAGGAATGATATAATGCAGCACGGGTTTCCAACCAACTCCTACCACTTAATGCAACAATACTTATAACATATACATAATTAATTGCTTTGAAGATAGGAGGCTTATAATGCTCTGGGGCTTGCCTGGGATCCGACTCAAGTTAGAGTATGTCAGATGAAACTCGCTTGGCGAGCATTCCCTCATTCTAACACTTGTCCGGTCCTTCTATCTTCGGGATGGATCTATCAACTCCATCTTCGGTTTGACTCCACATCCGGTCCTTCATGTGCTTTAGCTAGCGTACCTAAATGAGGTGCAATAATGCATGTGTATGAATATATGGGAATGCAATAAATGATGCATCACACACTAATCAAGGCAAGTACAAGGCTACGCTAAATACACATAAGCACTTCACATCGCCCAAATAGACATCACACCACCTATTATGCTAAGATAGCAAGGGAAGCAATACCAAACACAACTTAAGATTTACAAAGCCTCAGGTGTACTAACTTCATCACCATGGACATGAATCACACTTAATAACAAGCAAGCAAAGTAATCAAGCATCTATGTATTTTCAACAATTCTAGACATACATGCAGTAGCTGAGTAAATCAATCATATCTAGAGTTCTACAAATCCAAATGACTTGCAAGAAGACATTCTGCAAAGCTTAGGAAAATATCTACATTTCATATTTAATCATCTCAACATGATTCCCAAGTTATCATGACCAAACATGCCAATCTTTAAAGTCTGCACAGAAGGTAATTAAAATTTGACAGTAGACTTATTAAGCATGCAACTCTTAAACTATCAGACCTGGGATCATGAAAATTTAACACAAGCAAGATAAGATAATTATCTACAAATTTTGTATTTACCAAAATCACAGTAAACATCATTTACACCATGAAACTAGTTGCACGAGTAACACCACACATGCAGCCCAACAGCAGTGGTACAATTATAGACAGAAAACTGATAGAAACTTCAGAAAAGGATAAATGGAGTTCTAGACCTCCAACAAACATGATTCTCAACTTTATGGAAAGCTTATAAAGTTACCTACAACTTTCTTGTAATCATCTTAAGATGATTCTACAGTTAACATGGTCAATTAATTAAATAATTGCATCTCTGTCCAAAATATGGACATAATCTGATATGCCACTTTAAACCGCTATAACTTGAGTTTTATAATCCAATAATTATGGTTCTAGACTTTTTTAGAAAGCTTAACAAATTGTGAACAACTTTTCTATAAACATCTAAAACTAATTCTGCCACTAACAAGGTCACACATGGCACACAAAGCAATGCTTTCTGGGTTTGGGCAGAAACTGCTACAGTACTTTAAACAACTATAACTAAACATATACTTAACCAAAAATTGTGATATTTAGCTTTTTGAAAATATTATGAAAAGTACTACAACTCATTTATTATCAACAAGGCATGATTCATAACTTAACTGAGCCAAACAATGCATACACGCAGCACTGTCCAGAATAGAAGCAAAGCAGCATATAACATTTGTTATTTTTATAGCTCCTAAACTATCAAGCCTAAAATCTTGAAATTTTTACTAGACATCATACATCACAAGAGTAACATGCCACAACAATTTCACTTCATTTGGAGTTATATATTTACAGTTATTAAAAATAACAGATCCAAATAGCATTCAAAACCTAGTTGCATAAATATATTTTTACAACTAAAACTTTAAACTAAAACTAGATCCACTGCATAGATAATTTCACAAGGATTCTAAAAAGTCCTCATTTGCTATTTTATGATTTTTCTACTAATTACTATGAATTTCCAAAGTTCAACACTGAAATCTGTAAAATAAAAAGATTAAACCGAAAAAGAAAAGCACTTTTGCCTCGAGGCCCCTGGACTTTCTAGAATCAACCCACAGTACAAGGTACTATTCAACTGAGTCACAGGTTATTCATTTTGGCCCCTGAAAGAACTTTAATTAAACTAAACAAATAGGTCCTACCCGCACTATTTAAATGAGTCTACGGATTTGCATTTAGGACCCTTAGTGAACTCGAATTCATGCCCACGAGGTCCCTCCCTGGCTTCACTGTAGATCAAAAGCAGGGGAAATTGGGGGCCGGCCGGTCTCCGGCGATGTAGTCACCGGCGGCGATGGCGAAGGGAGGCACGAGTACCAGCGTGCCTACCCGCACCCGGGGAAGGTCGAACCGCTGTCGGAGAAGAACCGTGGACTCCTGGCCACGCGCCGGAGCGGCAGCAGCGGCGGCGGCTCGCCGGCAGCGAACCCGCAGAGTCGCCTTGGGCGCGGAGGCAGCTCTGGAGATCGGTGGTACTTGGGCGCAACTGCTGGTGGCCTCGGTTTGTAGCGAGGTGGCCTAAGGCGACTTGGCCACGGTGGCCGGCGTGGCCTCTGTTCGTTGGCCATGGAGGAGGGATGGCCGGCCGTGGTCCCGCTGGAGCCTCTCCCCGGCGGCTGCTGCAGCGCACACCCTTGGTGTCCCGACCATATCGCGGTTAGGCCGCGGTCACACACGCGCGGTGACTGCCGACGGCAAGCCGCGGGGGCAGGCGAACAGTGTGGCCACCTGTGCGGTGGCCGTGGAGCGCGGCGAGGCAAGCACAGAGGGACGCGCGGGAGGAAGGCGGACGCGACGGCAGTGATGCAGAATGAGTGCGATGGCGATAGAGGGAGCTTGGGCGCGTGGAGATGCAGTGGAACGTGACCTTGCGCATGGTTGCCACGCACCGGGCGCGTGTCACCGGTGGAGGCGTTTTGTCGAGCACGTGGCGGGCAATAGAGTAGGCAAGGTGGACGCGGATTTGGGCCGACTACGGGCTGAGTTTGGACTTGGGCCCAAAACAGAGTTTGCAGTGCACCTAATGCTCTTTATTTTCTATTGAGAGACTCAGGTCATTAGGGCAACAAGTTAGGAGATAATTAGCATCTAAGTTAGCAATGTCAACACATTACTAACCAATAAGGAAACTCAATTTTGCTGATCAAAATGAGGTCAAACTTAAGCCAACTTTTTGCATGATCTACTACACCACATACACTCCAACTTTTATTTTGGGACCATGTTAAGTTGTTCAACAAAATTTCGAGAACGCAGCATGTCAACATGTCAAGGTCAATTAGCGATAAAACAGTTTTTTTGCTGTTTTGGAAACTCTTATTGAAGGTCCAACTAAACTCCATTTTGAGTGACACTTGATCCATTGTGTCCCTCATGAACAGTACTCCAACTCATATTAAGGAACCTAATTGAGCCACTATATGGAATTGGAAGATAAAATGTCGTGAACATGTTGACTTGATGCTGCCGATTAGGGGACTTAGAATTTGCTAAGTGCTGGAAACAGCCCTCAATCTGACTTGTGGGCCCTTTTTGAGTATGTTCCACGCATTTTCATGACTTGACTCTTAAACAAAGTTTGTTCCTTATAAAATTCTCCTCAACTTTGTCAAAGGGTGCACAGCCATACAAAGTTGTTAAGTCACACTTTTGAAACGGTCAAACAAAAGTGTTCCCGGGTCCATACATGGTCAACCATCACTTAGAAGCACATTCAGGCAAAATGATCAACATGAAAATTATTCCATTAAGTGCCCTAAGTGTAGTTAAGGTGTTGTAGAGTTCATCTGGAGTCATTTGGACAATTTGCAAAGTTTGGTTGATGTTCTATAGTTCCATTAACTTAATGGGGCAATTTCCAATAGGAATGGAACTTATCATTTCATGTGACTTTTTGATTCCAAACTTCATGAAACTTTTCCAGTGACCAATATAGATGAGTATTGATGTGAGACACATGAAGATATCCCAATAACACTACCCAAGCATATATCTTGAAAAGGGGCATATATGTAGAGCAATAGTGTAACATCCGACCTTAGGTTAGACTCATCTCCATAGGTTGACCTTGACATCATCATCTCCACTTAATCTATAATGTTTGAACTTAAACCCACTGCTTAGTGAGTAACAAACACCTGGGGTGTTACAGCCCTCCCCCCTTAAAAGAATCGCGTCCTGAGATTCGGAATGAAAGACCTTTTAAGGAAGAGAGGCACGTTATCTAGTTCTCAACATCTGCTATAGCATTCAGCTATAAAGCTTCAACATTAGTGAACAATTTGGTCAAAGGCACTTTCTGATACTTACTCTTTATGGTAAAATTTGTCTGAAGAATTTCCTTCATTGACTTCCATGAAGCATTGTTACTTTGGGAGGAATCCAAGATAGCACATACTGCATTCTCAGTGTATGGAGATCATTTGGTCCATGAGTGAACCACTCACAAGTATCTGACTTTCCAATGACCACAACATAGGCCATATGAACTTGACTCTAGACCAAAACTTTCAGAAGTATACTCGTTGAAATGGCTCTATGTTCACATGGTTTTGGAAAAACAGCTCTCCACCAAAATGGCTTGAGTACAACCTTCCAAAAGAATGAGATCATAGGCGACAAATATACTCTGAGGCTATAGGATACTGACTAACCAATAGACAGGTCTATGTTGGTCGTAAATGTTCAATCATTTAGATATCAACTGATGGAAAGCTACTTACTATTCTATGCGTACAGTTCTCTTTATCTGATGACAACACTGTATTATCTGAGTCTGTCGAGGGGTCAGTGAATGTGATAGCTGACTCTGTCGGCTTTCTATTTCTGCCAATAGCTATCTAATACGATTCTTTTATCCAAAGGCAACAGTTATCTAGGTTGAATCAGATGCAACCTCTTGGGTAAGAACACTTTAAGGTACCAAAGATCAGTGAGTATTAGCAATTATTGCTAAAGAAGGATATAGCAAGGTCGGGTAGACAGCAAAAATTGCAAGTATTTACCAACTTCGGTAATTAACTCACTACCGAGCAAGTTGAGTATAATCCCCTTCGTGAGGTAGTTGCACAGTAAGTTGAGTTTGACTTGCAACATAGTGAAACTAGCTTTGTCAGGCTAACTTTTTACCGTGAGGCTTCCTTTTTAGGATCAAATAACAGTTCTAAGATGGGAAATCTGTTGTTTGACACTTCTCAGATTGCTTTCAAATATTCCTCAACACTTTGTCCAATAGTTATGGACAAACCATTTGTGGCACCTAAGGGCACAAGGATGTTGATCGAAACTAGGGCATGCTGTCACACCCCAAAAATTTCAGTTTTGGGATGTGACTAGAAAACACTGAAAACATAACAGAAGATTTTTACTATTTTCTAAAATATCCAACTTTACTTAAGTTGTCCACAATTTAGATGTTGGAAAATGTGATTTTCTAATTTTTCTTGGAATTTAAACAAATGGTTTGTTGCATTTCATGCCTTTGCATAGTGTCTTTGTATGAAAAATGAGTTTAAATGTTTTTAAACGCGCTTAGGGTTTGATTCAAATCAAATCTCTCAAGATCTTTGATCAAGTTTCCATAACCTCAGAACCATGATCAAATCCTTGGAAACCATTCATCTTGATCCTTGTTCCAAAAACCTTGGCGAGTCTTCAAGTTTCATCTTGTCAAAACCCTAACTAGCTCGGTCTCTCTTTCTCTCTTTTCTCCTCATTTTAGAGCTTCTAATTATTTTCGACCGAGTTTTCTCCAAAGCACTAAATCTATGCTTGATGGCCAATCATTGTATGTCATCACTCTCATGCAATTCTACCATCATGTTCAAGTAAAATCACTCAGATGTCACATATCCAAGTTAATCTCATTTCTTTCTCTTATCAACCCAATGGCAGCCCTAACATTGTTCTCTCTTTCTAATGGGCTTATTCTTTTCTCTCCTTTCCTCACCTTGGGCAACATCATCACGGACTCTTTTTCCTCTATATTTTCTCCTCTTGATCAAAGCCCACAACCCAAAAATACCACAAGCAACCTGCCCCATAACTCTATCTTCGCTTCGGGCCGAATCCGGTCCAAACCTTGCATTAACTCTCGCCATGGGTCAAAACCCAACCATCCTCCTCTCCTTTGTGATCCAAAATCAAGTCCAACCAGCCCTCTAACTCTTCCTCTCCCCTCTCCCACGTCACTCCTTGGAAGCTCCTCCATCATGCACAAAAATATCAACCAAGGCAAAGAATATCAAGCCATGACCCTTTGCCTTGCTACCCCTTCACCTCCCATCACTTCCCCTTCATATTTACCTCCCCCATCTCCCCCTCACGCCTCCCCCTTCATTTCCCACGTGAAGAACAGAGGAGGGACGCCCCTACAGCTCCTCCTCCTTCCCCATGGCTGCCCCGATCAACCGCAACGCGAGAAGGATGCCCTGTTGTACTACATCATCGTCACCGGCCGTCGTCGATGCATCTCCTCCCTCCACCACACCCTTCCCCTTGGTGAGAACACTCCATCATCTCTCCCATCATGTTTTCATGGTCACCTCTGCATATCAAGTACCTTAGATGATGTATGGTTGATCCCCGGCGAAGTTTACCCGATGTATGTGTTGCTGTCCTCGCGGCCAGTTTTGCTGCTGCTGACGGAATTGGCGTTCCTCACTGTTTCGTGACTCCTATCATCAAACCCTTTGGTCAAATTGTAGCTAACATCCTTGAACACACCTCTGTAAGATGGTTTTGCCATAGGAGTTCAGGAACTAGAGATATCGTCATCACCGCGCCCGCTGTTCCTGCTGTTTGGTCAGATTGCAGCTCTGAGTGGTTTTGGCGTTCCCCGCTAATCCACTGTCCAAATCATCGAGCCCTTGAACCTACATGTTCATGACATCCCTGCACATGATCCCACAAGTTGGTTCGGCTATGCAATCCCCGATGGCCGAGATATGGAGACCGAAGTGTCTTCTACCCCTGCTGTCCAAACAGCAGTCACCCTGTTTTTGGCAACGACGTTCCCGTTGATCCAGTGAACCCCAAGATGTATTCTTTGGCTATACCATCATCTATATAGTTGCACATGCCTCTGCAAAGTTTCATGGCGATATGACCAAAGATGAAAGATATATGTTCCTATCTTGTGCTCGCTGTCCCTGCTGCCCTGCAGCCGTGCTAATGCCGGTTGGCATGCGTGTTCCCGATGTTTCGCCGCTCCGGTGGTCAAGCCCTTCGACCACAATATGCATCATATACTTGCACACATATCCGCAAGTTTTCTTGGTCATATGAACCACAACACTAAGGATATAAGCATCACCATGTCGCTGCTCCTGCCATGTCAACAGCTACTTAGTGCCACCTTGCAATCTTGTTCCCCGCCTAACCGACGGTCAAAACATCATGTCCTTTTGTCATAATATGTTCCATGCAGTGCCTTGCAACCCCATCCAATGAATCACCATTTGTCTTTGTTATAACCATGCAATTAGTCATCATAACCACCGCTGTCCGCCGACGTGTATGTTTTGGATAGCTCGGCAATTCGCCACGTTCCCCGCTAAACCACTACATGATTCGCTGAGCCCTCTTCCATGACCGTGTGTTTCCTAGTTGCACATGATCCTACCAAGTTCTATGCCAATAAGTTCGATGCGTCTCTACCTTCTCATGGCCGCAGCCGCTGCTACCCGCCGCTGTCCGCCACCGGGTACGCTCAACCGATGCACAAATCGCCATAATCGTGTTTCCCTTTGATCTATCATCCACCTTAGTGTACTGGTTTATCATGATATGTTCCCAAGTAACCTATACACATGTCCAACCCTTTTTGTGCCGAATATGTATCTTCAAGTCCAAACTCCACCTTCTCATATGAATCCAATCCTTCCCATCTATACCTTTCAACTATCATATCTTTTAATCGTGGCTCCTGTTTTGGTTAGTTTTTGCACTCTCGCGACCTTAGAACAAGCCCTACTTGTTTAATAAACTTTATATCTTGTTTTATATATAATGATTGATGTAATGCTTCTAGGTTTGTCTATGATGCTTGTGATGGTTGTTGCTATCGTTAGATGAAGCTATGCAAGGATGATCCAGAAGGAGAGTTGGACAAGTTTGAGCACTATTTGAGGCAAGTGTAACATGAGTTCCCTTGTTACCTAATAACCTTATAATCACTTTCATATGCATGTGTCTAATATGATGCTAAGGACTTTACCTAGTACTTTTGTACCCTCTTCCTTGTTACCTTGGGTTCATGCATATGGGTAGTTTTGCTTAGCTTGCAGTAACCAAATATTATAATGTTAATCCTGATTAATGACTTATGAAATCATTGGATAAAATGGTGCTTTTTGGAAACAAGGACAGAAAGGGAGTTAGAGCATTGGGCCTTGTTGGGTGCTCTAGTCTGCCCTCCGTAAGGACTGAATCTTAAAGCGGCAACCCAGGACTTCCGTACAACCTTGAGAATCAAAATGGGCACGATCTTAGTCGTATAGCTAGTTTTCTCTAGCTTGTTAGTAGTTACCGAAAGTTTTCGGCGCAAGAGGGGGGACTAGGTTGCAGAATGGCTTCTTGCCTGTCAAGGTGAGTACTGGGCTGCGGTCATGGTGTGCCACTCTTGAAGGGGGGCTCCATTCGCCTAGACGCTGAAACCTCGCGGCTACTAACTTGTTAGGGTAATTAGTGAAAGGCTTCGTAGTGAACCCTGCCGACTTACCTTGGAAGTGAGTCAAGAGGTTGGCCACCTCGGGCACAGGGGTATTCACGACTCAAGGTGAAAGTGTACACACTCTGCAGAGTTTGATCAAACTGATATATCAGCCGTGCTCACGGTCACGAGCGGCCTGGATCCTTTTCGAGATAGATGGTTCTATGGATGGTTTGGGATATGATTAATGTTGATAGTGATAACTAATTATATTCACTTGGGAGCCATAAGCATAACTTAGAAACATAGGCATAATAAATAAAATATGACCAACTAAAAATGCTTACCGCAGTACAACTGAGTCAAGCCTTCTTGAGCCTTGCATAACCTCATGGTATACTTGCTGAGCATGGTGAGCTGACGCTTGTCGTTGTCACCAATAAAAATCCCGGATGGGTACCAGATGGTGAATCAAGTGAAGAGTTTCTTGCGGGGTCCATGAGTACTAGGCGAGTGCTTCCCCCAGTCGACCGTCCCTGTGGAGTATGGAGTCTCGAAGAGAAGATATAGAATAGTTTCTGCTACGCTTTGTAATAGTTGTAAGTTTTGATGTAACTATGTTTGATATATAATAAAGCATTGTTCTTGATATTCTCCATATTTGTCGCTATATGTGTCGTGTGGACATCCTGGGCACACATATAGTTAGCGCTTGGTATTCTTCAGAAAACCGGGTGCGACACATGCTTTCTCGAATTCTTCACTTTAGCTGATAGAACACTTTGCACTATCTGTGTGATTGTCCAAGATGGAATTGACTTGGTCACAATGGCTCTAGAAGATAGAATATCATTCCAGTTGTTGGCTAGTTATTTAACTTCTTGTTGGTTATTGCTCTGTAAGACATAGCTTTAGTAGCTACCAAAGGGTCATTAACTAGCTAGAGATTACCTTCCTATTGGTAACTAATCAGTTGTCTCTCAACACTAAAAAGTTCCAAATCTTCACTCTTGATCACAACAAGTGTGGTTGATGCAGAACAGATGGTTGCCATCGAAGTTAGCAAATACGAAGTTATTCTAGAGATGGTTGATTTCGATTGTATGGTCATTATGCGCCCAAGATTGTGACTTGGATAGCCCCGGTCACATGCACAATGCGACAATCGATTCTCACCCCACAGATAACTTGTCCAATAGTAAGTGTTGTGTGTCCTTTTTATCCAACAGAAATGAGATACTGCGCTCACTAGATGACGTTCGTCAATACGGGGGCAACTAAATAGAGTCATTGGGCTACCACAGATTGTAGTCTGTTAATGTTTATGTCGGTGACCTGTTCTTCAAAGATTATCCTCTTAGCAACTTTAGAAGGAAGTTCCACTACTTTCGGTCTAAGATATGGATCTTACGATACGATTTGGAGAGATAATCAAGAAAAGAAACACGAGAAAATAACACATCGACTGTCGTTTCATAATGGATCATGACTAGAAACCGTGATACCAGCGCGTGCCAAGCAGCCAGCCATGTGTCTGCAGCCACAGGAGGCCCTTGGTTTCGTCGCGGCACCATCAGCGGCTACTCATAACACCATTACTAAACGCACAACGAAAGTGAAATTTCAAGTGGCACCAATGGGCTGTAAGAGCAAGCGCCATACAAGGAGGGATAACAAGCAAAGGTAGTCACAAGGTTTAAAATCAACATGAAAATGATCCGAAGATCAAAATATAGCACAAGAGAACATCGCACAATTGCCAAGGATAACTAAGCAAGAGAATCTTGCTTAAATTCTACGTACGACTTGCGTCCACCGAGGGGAGTACCAGATAAAAGATTAACAGGAGATTCATTCATGTTGATCAACAACATGAGATCAAGACTGATAAACATCTCGCGACTTGAGAAGGTTGGGGACGAATTAAGCAAATTTTAAGGGCGAAAACCGACACGTAGTCATAGATTGAGTTGATAAGGTAGATGCATGAATTTGCAAGCACACGATTTAGAGGCCATAGTAGAGATACATTGCGTCATACTAGCTAACCTTTGGGAGAGGTAACCAGAAGGTCCAACATGGATTTGGGTATGGTCTACATAACTGGCAACGTACGAACCATGGTCAAAGGCTAGCGTTGATAAAAGTTAACTTGGTTGGTCAGTCGATAAGGGTCTTCACAAAAATAGTTGCAAAACACTCATGGCTTATGCAAACATATAGGAGAACTAAACTTTGGGCTTTCGGTCAAGCAAAGGCATGGATACAACATTCAAGGACTAACCACCAAGTCTACAGGCTCAGGCTCCTAAGAGAGAAAACCTAATTGAAGACAACAACCATATAATTACGTAACGTAAATGTTGTTCTAGGATAAGCTATGGGACCCTCGTATGCTCACCGAGGACAAACGAGGTGACAACTAGAGCACTACCTAGGTAACAATCATACATACCACATCACCGTCAAGCAGACAATTGAGAAAATTCAAATGAATGGGCTTAAGCAACCAATACAAAGCACAAGGCTCACCCAAACAAGCATTTATCTTAAGCATGAACTAACTACAAGTTTAGCTCAAAACAAACGCTGGCTAAGGTGACTAACGTAGCTTGGGCACAGAATCTAGACATTAGCACAGCAGTTCCTTGTTCCAACCATAACTAAGGTTGTAGACATCCCACAAAGGTGATCCTAGACTTTCTAGACAGCTTAGGAAGATGACTACACTTTAGTTATTCATACCCACAGCTAATTCATAGATTACATGACCAAAAATGCTAATGTTTCAGATCTGTACCAATATGGACAGAAAACTGACAAGAACTTCAAAAATACAAAACTGGAGTTCTAGAGACACAACAAGGCTGAGCCTTAACTTTATGTAAATCTTATTAAGTTGTCTATAACTTTCTTATTATCATATTAAGATGATTTTATAGCCAACAAGGCCAAACAAGACAAAGAAGACATCTCTGCCCCGATTTGGACAGATTCTGTCATTCCATTTTGCAATCTCATAACTAGAGATTTAGACCACCACAATTAGTGCTATAAGACATTTTGGAAAGCTTAGAAAAAGTACTACACTTCTTCTAGTATCTCCAATACATGATTCCATATGCACACAGGTCAAACAAACCAAACATTCAGATGTGTTCTGACATGGGCAGATTCTGACAACAAACTTCTAAAATTTA
This sequence comes from Saccharum spontaneum, assembly GCA_022457205.1. Lineage (NCBI taxonomy): Eukaryota > Viridiplantae > Streptophyta > Magnoliopsida > Poales > Poaceae > Saccharum > Saccharum spontaneum. The sequence continues at coordinate 22,239,485 of CM039611.1, forward strand.
TAACTCCCAAACCATAAGGCCTAGGGTCATGAAACTTAAGGACAAGCCAAATAAGTAAGTTAGCTACAACTTTGGTATTCTTCATAACTACAGAAAACACCATGATGGTCACGAAAGCATCACTATAACAGAAAATGTTCTAGCAGCCAACATTCGACAAGCAAAACAAAGCTTGCCTTTGTTCTACTTAACAAGAGAGCACACCAACATATCATCCTAGTAGCTCTAAACTTTGTTACCTTAGACCAACATGAATTTAATTCATTCATGAGAATCCATAATTACTTAAGTGAGGTCTAAAGCGTTTGCGAACGCTTGGGTGAACAACATATCCATCACTTTGCTAAGCTAGAAGATAACTCTAAGTTCAAGCATGTAGCCACACTCATTTCAAGTAAGGCTAAGCACACATTTTTCTCAAGCATTTCCTATTCAAGCAACATGGAACAAGGCATTCTTGTTTGACTCCACACACGGAAGATAGTGTCGCATCAATCACATGTTGCTTGCTATAGAATAAGGGTGAGAGGAGCAGAGCTATGCATAAAGCAACAATCAAGATGATGCATGCGTTGCCCTATTCGTCCTCACAAGATTGCCAACCTAAGGTGGCAATCACGTTCTATGTCGGTGGCATAACACGCACTCTCTCGATATATAGCTAGTCGACAGCTACATTCGACTTACGCATTCGTGGTTAGGTACCTGCAGAAAAGTTTCATTGCAGCCCAACAATTCCCCAAATATAGCACACAATGAGAGCAGGAAAGTAAAATTCTAAGTACTCCCATGTACATATACCCTCGTATATATACATGTAGCACCAAAACTACCCGAATCATTCGATCACCCACAATTAAGTACCTTCATATATACATGTGTGTAACATGTAAATAATCCAGTAACCAAAACTAGCTCTCCCCTAGACCGCAGGTTGTACGGTCATGCTCTCACAACTCACACTTACCTGAGCGTAGGTGTGATGTTACATAAAAGTAAACTAGCGACATATATGACTATCTCATATATGAAGGCTACCACCAATCTAACACACCGAGTAGCATAGTGTGGGAGAGTCATCACACATACATACCTTGGCCTGGGCGTAAATGCATAAATGAAAAACTCCAAAGTTAGTACTTACATAAGCCACCTAATAATCCTTATATGGGTATAAGGAAATTGACCACTGGCATACTTAGATTTAGAATTCAGTTTTCACAAACCTATATATAGCTATAAGTTGATAAAACTGATTTTATAAAACAAACCTTTGTTTTAAATACACATACGACAAGTTTAATGTTGAATCTTGCTCTGATACCAGCTGTAACGGAACCGTCCAAATTATAAGAGCACAAGTACAAAAACAATCACCGAAGTGATCAAATTCTCGCACTTGAGCCCATATAACTCCGGTAGTCTAATAAAATCACGAGGGATTTCAAACCAACCAACATACAAGCCAAGATCGTAGTGATTCAATATAACAAGTCACATGTGAAAGGTCTTGATGGCTAGAGGGGGGGTGAATAGCCTTTTAAAAATTTCTACAAAGACAAGCTAAACAAGTTTATCAATACAACAAATAGCGAGATGCGAGTTTTGCTTAGCCTACGGGGTGTTTGCAAGCCACCTATCCAATTCACAATTCTAGTATATTGGCACTCAACCGCACAAGTTAAACCGAGAAGGTAACTACAACTACAACTAGCAAGCTACACAAAAGAGCTACTCTAGCAAAGCAAACTAGCTAGCAAAGATAACTAAGAAAGTAATGCGGAGTTGAGTTAGGAGGGTTTCACCGAGGGGCGAAGTATTGAGCCAACCTGAAAGCCCAAGTTTGGTTTTGGTAATTAATGACACCAAGTTGCTAATGCCATGTGTTAAGTGTTTTGAGTTAGGCATAAGCAACACATGTGATGAAGGTATACGTGGCAAGGAGTGGTGGCCACAAGATCACAAAGAGATGGCACATGGACATGAAATGATGAGCAAGATCATGGTGGAGATGCACATGAAATGATGGATATGATGATCAAGTGAAAGAGAATGATCTAAGAGCGCAAGGCAAAGGTATAACAATAGGGTTTTCCTTTTGCCGGTCTAAGATGAGTAGAGAAGTGATTGACCGGGTTTAGGATACATAGCCGACTATCAAGAGGGGCAATCACGGTTAGCTCGGGAATCAAGTGCCACTAGATCAATGTCTTGAGCATATGCATTTAGGATCTAGTAAAGAGCTAACATAACGCCTTGGAAAATATTTGTGAAAATGCTAACACACATGCACATGGTGGTGTACACTTGGTGGTGTTAGCACTTTTGCGAAGGCGGTGGAGTTTAAGCGGTAGAGAGGGGTTTGGGTTCCTCTCTCCCTCCCGCCGAGCTTGCGAGGCGGGATTCGGCGCTTTTTGGAGAAGTGAAATGCCTATTTTCTATTGCGCCGAAAGTCGGAAAAGAAACGGAGGCGAACGGAGGTCACTGCGTGCACCGGACGCTGCACCGGACCCTGCACCGGACGCGGTCACTGTACGACCGGCGCGTCCGGTCAGGCAAACAGCGGTTCACGAGGACCACCGGACGCGGTGCGCGTCCGGTCACAGGTGACCGGACGCGTCCGGTTGTCCAGGGAGCTTACTGGACTCGCACCGGACGCGGGCACTGTGGCGTCCGGTCCGTTCTTCAGCGCGTCCGGTGGATGTTTCGCAGTGCGCGGCTCGGTGTTGACCGGCGCGTCCGGTGGGTCACGGGACCGGCGCGTCCGGTCGTGACCAGCGCGTCCGGTCAACGGTAACGGCTAGTTCGAACGAGCACTGTTCACATCTGTCGCGTAGTGACCGGACGCGTCCGGTCACCCTGACCGGAGCGTCCGGTGCAGCGCGATTTCTGCTGCGTCGTTTCTAACGGCTAGCTGCGTACCCCTTCGTTATAAATAGTTGGTGGCCGGGGTTTGAGGGTATCTCTTGCACATTTTGAGACATAGAGACATCTTTTGAGCTAGAGAACAACCCCTCCACTCATCTCCTTGATTGATTGCACATCTTGAGCGAGATTGAGTGAGATTCAAGTGCATTGCTTGAGAGTTGCATTCTAGAGGCACTTGATCTTCGAGTTGCTGCGGATTTCTTGTTACTCTTCCGTGTTTCCCGACACGGTAGACGGCTTGGAGCAGCGGAAGTGATTGAGCTCACAATTGGAGATTGTTGGAGCCTTCACCAAGTGTTGTAAGGGGTTCTTGATCCTTCCCCGCGGGAGTTCGCGAATTGGATACTCTAGTGAAGCTCGTGGCTTGGAGGATCCCCATCTTGTGTGCGGTTGTGCGGCGCCCGCCGAGGGCTCAACTCTTGATAGTTGATTAGCTCGCGAACCGACAAGTGGGTGCATCGCCACAACGAGGAGTAGCTTGCCGGGAAGCAAGTGAACCTCGGGATAAAATCTTGTGTCATTCTCTTCCCGAGGACTTCTCTTGTGTGATTGATTGTTTGGTACTTCTCTTCTCTACACGGCGGTATATTCTCTCGAAGCTCTTCTCTCGTATTACATCTCGTATCTAGCTTGTTGTTGTTGTGTTTAGTGGGTAGCCTTGTACTAGACTTGTGTAGGTGGCTTGCTTAATTAGTTAGAGCTAGTGCATTTTACTTCGCCACCTTTTATACTAACTTGTGGTTAAGTAATTTGTGTAGAAGTTTTTAATTAGGCTATTCACCCCCCCTCTAGCCTATTTGGACCTTACAAGTGGTATCGGAGCCGAGGCACCGTTTATTTGAGGCTTAACAACCTACGGTGAAGAAGAAATGGCTCAAATAAGTTTGCACATCAACAACACAAAGAAGGCACCTCACTTTGATGGCACAAATTATGCATATTGGAAGGTTAAGATGACCGCACACCTCAAGTCAATCAATAGAGAAGTGTGGAAAGTCACCGAAACCAAATTTGAGGTTGCTAATCCGGAGGCACCTACACCGGTGGAAGAGAAGAAGCTCCAATGCAATGACATTGCCATTAGTGCTCTTCATGAGGCACTAGATGACAAGACCTTTGAGCAAGTGAAGAACATTGAGATCGCTCATGATGCTTGGGCCAAGCTAGAAGAAACATTTGAGGGCACCGAAGGCACAAAGACCGCTAAAGCATATATCTTGCAAGAAAAATTTTCAAGCTTCAAGATGCAAGATGATGAGAGTGTACCGGAGATGTTTCATAGATTGCAAGTCATTGTCAATGAGCTCAAGGCACTTGGTGAGGAAGTCAAGGACAACCAATTCTCTATGAAGTTCTTGAGAAGCTTGCCCAAGAGATTTGATACATTGATCACCGTGCTAGTGAGGACTACATTGAAGGATTCAACTCCTCAACAAATATTTCAAGAAGTGATGACCGATGATTCATATAGAGAAGATGATGAGAAGGATGAGTTGGTCAAGAAGAAGAAGAAGGAGAATGAGAAGAAAGATGATGAAAAGAAGAAGAGTGTGGCATTCAAAGCCACCACATCCAAGGGCAAGTCCAAGATTGAATCATCAAGTGAAGAAGACTCAAGCTCTTGTGATAGTGATGACATTGATGAGAAGATGGCTCTCTTTGTCAAGCAATTTGGCAAATTCATGAAGAAGAAGGGCTATCGTGCAAGGAGGAGGAAGAACTCATCCAAGAAGAATGAGCATAACATGAGATGTTTTAGATGTCATAGCAAAGACCATCTCATTGCAAAGTGTCCTTATGATAGTGATGATGAAGATGCTATCAAGAAGGAGAGGAAGAAGCAAAAGAAGAAGCAAGAAAAGAAGGAGAGTTCTTATAAGAAGAAGAATGATTCTCATGTTGCTACATGGGATAGTGATGACTCCTCAGGTGATGATGAGGATGACAACAAGAGCAAGAAGAAGGCACATGCTAGCATTGCTATTCAAGAGAAGGTCTCCCTCTTCGACACTCCATCGTGCTTCATGGCTAAGGCCGCTAAGGTATCATCCGATGATGAGAGTGATCATGATAATGCTAGTGATAGTGATAGTGATGAAGAAGAATTCACTAAAGATGAACTAATCACTATGCTAGAAGATTGCACTCAACATTATAAAGAATCTAGAAAGGAGTGCAAGGGCTTGCTTAAGGAAAAGAAAAACCTTATGCAAGAACTTGATGAGCTTAGGACATCTTATGAGAGTCTAAAGGTAGACCATAAGAAGCTTCAAAAGTCTCACTCTAAGCTTGAAGAAGCTCACTCCTCTCTAGTTAAAAAATGTGAAAACATGCCAACTAATGTTGAGAAAGCTAAAACTTGCAACATAGGCATATCATGTGATATAATTAATGAATCTTGTCATAAGCCTATTGTTGTTGCTCCCACTAACCCTTCATGTAGCTCATCTACATCATCCTCATCTAGTAGTGATGGTTTCACTTGTGATCCCACACTTATAGTTGAGAATGAAAATCTCAAGAAGGAGGTAAAAGAGCTCAATCACACCTTGGCCAAGGCTTATGGTGGTGAGGACCGCTTGCTTATGTGCTTGGGTAGCCAAAGAGCTTCTCTCTACAAAGAGGGATTGGGCTATAACCCCAAGAAAGGCAAGGCCGCTTTTGCTCCTCACAAGACTCGTTTTGTGAAGAACAATGGTTGCTATTGCAAAAGTTGCAAGCAAGTTGGTCACATAGAGCGACATTGCATGAACAAGAAATCCAATGCTAATGTATCCTCAATTAAGTTTGATTCTTTCTATATACTTACCAAGGGTATAAATGGTGTTCATGCTAAGTTCATTGGTGCACCATGGATGGGCTCAAAGAAGAAAGCCATTTGGGTACCAAAGAGCTTGGTCACTAACCTTGGAGGACCCAAACAAGTTTGGGTACCTAAAAGGAATTGATCTTATCTTGTAGGTCAATTACAAAGCCGGAGGAAGGCATTGGGTGCTTGATAGTGGGTGCACTCAACACATGACCGGGGATTCTTGTATGTTCAACTCAATTGATACTAGTCAAAATGGTGGTTTTGATGCTATCACTTTCGGCAACAACAAGAAAGGCAAGGTCAAGGGGCTTGGTAAAATTGCTATCTCAAATGACATGAGCATATCAAATGTGTTGCTAGTTGAGAGCTTGGACTTCAATCTTTTGTCGGTGGCACAACTTTGTGATCTTGGCTTCAAGTGCATATTTGGTAGTGATGATGTTGAAGTCATTAGTGTGGACGGATCAAACTTGATATTCAAAGGATTTAGACATGGTAGTTTATACTTGGTTGACTTCAATGATAGTGAGACACAATTGACATCATGCTTGCTTAGCAAATCTAGTATGGGATGGTTATGGCATAGAAGGCTTGGTCATGTTGGAATGAAACAATTGAACAAACTTTTGAGGCATGACTTAGTTAGAGGCTTGAAGGATGTCACCTTTGAGAAGGATAAACCTTGTAGTGCTTGTCAAGCCGGTAAACAAGTTGGAAATAAACATCCTAGTAAGAGTGAAATGAGTACATCAAAGGCATTTGAGCTATTACACATGGACTTGTTTGGGCCAACAACATACACTAGTATTGGTGGAAACAAGTATGGTTTTGTGATTGTTGATGACTACACTAGATACACTTGGGTGTTCTTTCTCTATGACAAGAGTGATGTTTATGATCTATTCAAGTCTTTTGTCAAGAGAGTGCAAAATGAGTTTGAGACTACCATCAAGAAGATTAGAAGTGACAATGGTAGTGAGTTCAAGAACACAAGAATTGAAGCTTTATGTGATGATCTTGGTATTGGACATCAATTCTCTCCAACATACACTCCCCAATCCAATGGTGTAGTTGAAAGGAAGAATAGAACTTTGATTGACATGGCTAGATCAATGCTTAGTGAATACAATGTGAGTCATTCATTTTGGAGTGAAGCTATCAACACGGCTTGCTATTGTAGCAACCGTCTCTATTGTCATGGAAAGCTTGGGAAGACACCATATGAGCTAATGAATGGAAGAAAGCCCAACATTGCATACTTTAGAGTGTTTGGTTGCAAATGCTATATTCTCAAGAAAGGCACTAGAGTGAGCAAGTTTGAAAAGAAATGTGATGAAGGGTTCTTACTTGGTTATTCTACCACAAACAAAGCATATAGAGTTTGGAATCTCACAAATGGCACCTTGGAAGAAGTTCATGATGTTGAGTTTGATGAAACCCAAGGGTCTCAAAATGAAGCTCAAAACCTTGATGATGTGAGAGGATATCAATTGTCAAATGCAATGAAGAATATGGACATTGGTGACATAAGGCCGAGGCAACTTGATGATGATGATGATATTCATGTGATCAACCAAAGTGTGCAAATTGATACAAATCAAGCAAGCTCTAGTGGTTCTCATGATGAAGTGCAAGATCAAGGTCAAGCTAGTGGAAGCAATCAACTCCCAATACTCCAACCTACTAGTATTGCAAGAGATCATCCATTGGATCAAATCATTGGTGGAATTCAAAGTGGTGTTCAAACTAGATCAAGATTAGCATCTTTTTGTGAGCACTACTCATTTGTGTCACTTGAAGAACCTAAGAAAATAGAAGATGCC